>CBVK0100413679.1:0-19410 GCA_900067695.1 Picea abies
TGGTTACTGAAGGTGTTCGTCCTCTGTTGGAATACCTGTGTTGTCGAACAGTGTGGGAAAGGAATATGAATGTAGAAACCCCAAGAACAAGTGCCTAATCACACCTTGGGAAAATGGAGTCACGGGAGCATAGATTAAAGAGGGCAAGTGCATGAGAATGTAAGGCCATAGAGGCTGCTATACATGCCACAAATCAGCCTTAGCTTGTATAGCAGAAAATTACCTTGAATGGCTATAGGTTCCATACTTAAGCTTTTGTCATGAATGTGAGGTTATGTTAATCTAGCAAAATTTGGATTTATTGTATGGAAGGCTAACATAACAACAATAGAAATAAGAGGGTTGAAACCTCACATTACTCTATGCAAAATGAAACATGGTTCACATTATAAAGGCAATCATAGCATGCTACAAGGATTTCATAATGCAAAATCAACACAAAGTATAAGTGCACAATAAAGCCTCACATCAAATGAAAAAATGTTCCCCCAATTATCCAATAGGCTCCAAGCATGTGGTATACAAATGAAATCCAAGGGGGGAGCTCCCCTATCCCCAAAATCCCAACCAAATAAATGAGGGAGAGAGAAAACCCTTATATAGGTTTGAGCTAAACTCCTCTTACAATAAAAACGTAATTGTTTTCTTAGATCCATTAATTATTCAAGGAATACAATAACGTATTACATTTCTATCCACCTCAACAAACTCTTTACTAAAATTAGGAGTGACTTGTTGGGATCCACTCTCCTCTCCATGAAGAAATAATAAGATAATTATCCTCCACAAGGAAAACAATGTTCTCATCTAACTAACTCCATGAGATAATTTCAACAATAATAAATAATGAGTTAGCTAAGGTCAACCTCCAAAAATAGCCAAGAATGTAACGACCTCCTCAATATGGTTAATTGACTTTGATAGGTGCTGTGATGACCTCCATGGTCCCTTCCTCAAATAATTAGCAATTAGCCTGCAAGGTGAACCTCCATCCATAATGCATGAGTGAGAGTGTAATAAAAGTATCCATAAGTGGCATGAATGAGTCAAATAATGAATCCATCCATGATGAAGGTATCATCTCCTTAGAACACAATCAAATGCACAATATCCAAGGAAATGAGCTCGACCAAGAGCTACGGGATATCAATGTCACCGTTAAATAAGGATGGCTCAATAAGGTGGCTCCATCCCACATCCAACTCCATATAATATGTTAGATATAAAAGCTCCCATCGTGACGTCTCCTCCAATAGAAAGTGCTATCAATCAACCAATGGAATGGTTTACTTGAAGACCCATGGCTTCAACTGATAAATTCATAAACATCTAAAGAGAATGGCTCTATGGATGATGTCACCGTATGCATGCCATACGGGGCCTCTCATGAGCACTATCCATAGAACTATTATAAGCTTGACCCTTCATAATCAAAAGCTGCTAGTCCAATTCATGTCTTGATACAATACATTGATGGATCAAAACGACAACTTCATCCCACATAATACATATAAGCCAAGGATTCATGGGCTAACATCCAAGCCTGTATAGGCCTATCCACATAACATGTCTTCAAGTCAAAAGTGGCTCCATAAATAAAGACCATGCTTTAACCAATAAATGGCTCCATGGATGATGTTCTCGTTTGTGTGCCATATGACACCCTTCCTCGCATAATTTATGGGAAATATTAACCACGTCCCAAACAATTTTATATGCATGCCATGTGAAACAAGTTATGGTATGGGGTAAGAAAGGGGGAAACAACATTAAAATATGATTATTTGCGAACATATGTGCCACATATGATGTCGTCTCACAAGTTCGTGGGCTCAAGGAAGAAAGATGTATATGGCAAGGAGTCACTCCATGAAGGTGATCCCATCATAATGCATTACAATAATTGGGAACATATGTGCCAAATATGCCATTGCATGAGTCAACAAAGCCTCACATGAATGGAGTAATGAAGGAGGGTGGCTTCATCAATAACATAATCGGTTTCCAAAGGATTAATGGATGAATAGAGGGGATGTTCTCATTGGCACATAAAATAATAATATACTTTTCCCCCACATATGTGACAATGAAGGTATATGACTGTTGACGCGGGCAAAATCGCCCTTTGTCAACAACAAGGGTTACCCCCGATAAGAAGTCCCAATTAGACCTCTCACCATTTGTAATAGGGAACCCGTCTGTATTCTAGCCAAACAACCATTTCTGGTTTTCGTTTTATCGGTTGTGGCCCATTCCACCGATGAAGGTTTCCCAAGCTAAAGAATGAAATGCAACTAATCTAAGATGCATGTGCCCACACGAAACTAAAGTAACCAAAAAGTAAACATAGAACCAACCATGCTCCTTCTAGGGGCTCGGGAAATAGTTCACATAGAGCAAAGACAAGAACATGAATAAGCAACTGTAAACACAAAGTAGTCTAGCATTTAAACAATCATTTACGATTCTACGCCCACGAATTTAGACAAACATTCTCCGAAGAACAGAAATAAGAATGCAACCATCATACATAAGATTAGTCTACAATATGAAGTACATCCTTACACAACCAGAGTGTTGAGCAAAATGCAAAGGAATAGTCCATAGTACATCCAACACGAGGATCAAAACTCTTCAGAAAACAACTTGGCCAAACTAGCTTGTCCTCATTAAAAGTTCATGTACATGAAAGCTCCAAGGAGGGCTTCTCAATTTTAGTTAACACCGTATTCCCAAAATAGTTCAGAAAATGTACCATGGTTGAAGAGCCAAAAAGCCCCTGCTTGGATACAATCCCTGTATTTATTAGAGTTCAACGTGACTCTTGGCCTTTTGCCTTCCCCCATGGCCTTTCATTTACAAACTTTTGTCCTTATCCCCTTTGTAATGATGAGAGAACAAAGATAGTAGTTACATTTTGGATTTGTCTTTTAGCACTGGTGGGCCATCATAGATTTGGCTATAGTGCACTTCACCCACCATAATGCCTAGCTTGGACATTGGGAGATTCGATCATCATAAGGTTTAGACTCCCTCTTTAGTCATTTGAGCTCGATTCCCTTAGATGCTCCTCTAGTGCTGCAATGGTTGTTGCTTTATTGTCCTTGGCTGCAGATCTCATTGCGAGAATACTGAGTATGACCTCCCTTTGGCATTGGTACTTGGCACCATTCAACATGCAACAAATGAGTGATCTCAGAGTAACCTCAAAATAAACTATTAAAGCCAAGCATTTGAACTCATAGAACTGAAACATTAATTAATTGACATTTCATATACGCTTCCCTGAATTTGGTTCCTGGTTCCTCTGCTCACAGTTGAGGTGTTGTGTTCGTTGGGGCTATTGACAAGGTGCCAGATCTTAATCCTGAAAAATGCAGATAATTCGTGAGGAAATTCTCAAATCATATAACTAGAAAGTCGTAGATCTCGGAAAGACCTTTCCAACGGTATAAGGAATGCGCGAAATGAGCATATGAGTCAAAAGTTATGGCCAAAATACGAAATGCAGTTTGGTAGGGTCCTGTCCCTGTTCCAGAGCAGTTTGTGGGAACTCCTCCTCTGTGTAGCAGAGCAGTTCGTGGGAACTCCTCTGGTATAAACCAAAACTCATCAAAATAACTCCTCTGGTATAAACCGAAGGCCATCTTAGGAACTCCTACGGTATAAACTGGAGGCCATCTTAGGAACTCCTCTAGTTCATTTAGGAACTCCTCTAGTATGAATCAGAGCTCATCCTCATAATGGCTCCGGTGCTAGTGAGTCGATGGTTATGTAAGCCTCAAAACCTTGGGGAAGCTCTAGTTGATTCTCGTTGTACAGACTCGTAAGCAATCATTGCAATATCAGGGCTTATTTCACATTTTCGTGTCATTAGTGTGTTGCGTGTTGAGTTGGATCAAATCGTCGCGCATTGATTTCATCATTGAGAAGGTTCATATGTGTGTTGGAAGGAAAGGTTCCATACCGCATCTCATATTCCGTTCTTAATACTGTTGATTTAATTTCATTTCCGATCGACGAGTTGGATGCGAGGCTGGATCGAATGGTAGGTTTGGGATATGGATTAAAATGTGAGTTCAATGTGAAAAGGTTAAAGGTGAGAAAATTATTATTTAAAATTTGAAAGTTCAAAGGATGGGGGGTTCGGTGGTCTCACACTAACCCACCTTAGGCTCAAATATTTATTTGAAAACATGCTAAGGTATTTTTGAAACGTGTGTATGAAGAGGGAGGGTGGTGTTGATCACGCCCCCTCCCTTAACACCTTTCCAAATTGTAAAATGGGAGAGGATCGTGGACCATACCCCCTCCATATCATCACCTTATGAACATCATTTAAAAACCTAAGTACGAAAACATAACCTGAATTTACGTGTTGACGCGAATAATAATTATGAACCGACGCCAATCCAAGAAACAACCTTGATATGAACCGCCATATGAACCGGCACCAATCTTTGCAACAACTCCGGTATGAACTGTTGGCACAAGGGCAGACTCGGGGTTCAACACTTCAATAGCGCACCAACAAAACCCTAACTATCGACCCTTTCGACAACACCTGCGAAGCAAATGAAGTCTCACCCGAGGTAGAGGCAGGGGTGGTTGCAGGACTCAAGTGTCTACAACCTAGTTGGGACACAGATCTGTGATTATAATACTTAACAGAGCACTTCATCAGTTAACATTCATTAGTATTTAACCCTTATTCACATCGCAGGTTAGAATCCTAATTACAGAACAACGCAGTATTCAACAAGATCTAACACATCCAAGCACTTAGCACATAGAAATGGGTCAGATCTATCATTCATTCACAACATAAGCACTAAGCTACTATATCAGATGCATCTAACATAAAGATTGCAACACTAAGCATAAATCACATCAATAACATATCAACTATACAACACAAAGCAACCATAACACAGGATGTATGTGGTTCACCCTCAACGTGGGGCTACGTCCACCAACTCTTCGTCTTCTTTATTATCTTCTTTCAATCCCTTTACATGCACAGAGCCTCAAGACCAACTCTGCGCACCTCGCCAGATCTATGCGCACCTCGCCAGATCCTCCTTCCTCGAGATTGGTACAACACAAAGCCTTCTTACAATTACTTGCACTTAGCTCTGCAAGTTCTCAACACATAGTATGCACAGAGCTAACTCAATCACATAGATCCAACTACTTACATCACTTGCACTTAGCACAACACCTCATTACGCCCCCTACTTACATTGCCTAGCTTTCTATTTATACATTACAAATGGGCCTAAACATGGGCAAGACCCATGGGCCGACATCCCATACCCGTTACATAAACCCTAAACCCAAAAAGCCCACAAAAGGTGGTGAGGTCCCGCGATCTCCGCTTCGCCTTGTGCTCCGTCTTCGACCAGGCCCAAAAATGGTCAAACATGACCAAGGTTCTCCAAAACTTGGCCAAGGGCCAACATGAACCAATGCCAATCTTTGCTTCAGCTTCAGTATGAACTGGTGCCAATCTTCTTATGTGCACCGGGTTCACCAATGGAGTTAGTGTTAACTACTTCGACTTCATTGATGGAGTTAGTGTTAATTGCTCTAGATTGGTTGATGGAGTTAGTGTTAAGTGGTCTGGGTTCATCAATGGACTTCATGGTAAGTGTTCCGGGTATGTGCGTGAGTATTAAATCTTGGTTTAAATGTTTTAAGGGGGTGCACGTTTGTTTGTTATGGGAACATCGTGGAGGGGCACATGGGCCATGGGCCCTCCCCTCCACGTAGAATTTTAAAGTTAAATAAAACCCCCAGCCTACATTGCCTCAAATTTCAGCCAAGATTTATGTTGACTCCTCTCTTTTTTTTTTTAAATTCCATTTAATTAACATCCTTCCTTTAAATATAAATAATCTTAATTTAATCAAAATGGAAACTAAGATTATTTAAATTTAATTTATTTAAACTTTAAATCACTTCATAAAAAGGAATAATTTTCCTAATGCAATTTGCGTGTCGATGTGAAATGGAGGATGTAAACCAGTTACCTTATTGAAGCTGATGTTGCTCGACGTGATTTTGAAAGCTCATAACTTACTCCTATGACGTCCGTTTTGCGTACCGTTTTTTGCGACGCGAAGAGCGCAGAGAGATGATTCTAGTAAGATGGCTTACCCTGCTAATTGAACATTCCATTGGTGTCACAACTGATGAGGCTGGCTTGGGCTAGAAATCCTTGGCGATTGTTTTGGCACTTACAAGCCTCAGATTTTGATTCTGTCAATTGCATTGGAATCATAATCATGTAATCCATACAGTCGACCTGTTTTGGTAATGAAAATGCACTTTGAAGAATGCAAAAAAAATTGCGTTCAAAGGTGTTTTTTAATGGAACCACAGGCTCTCTTCTTGCTGCTGCTTTGCTTGAATCCAGTTCTGTCAGTTCCTGTGTCATCTATGTTGTATACGTTCTTGGTTCATCCATTGGAGCTGAGGTAATGTGTCAGTAGCACGAAAATATAAATCTGCAAAAACAACCAACTGATGTTCGAAGTGCTTAACACTGTTTAGGAGTTGGGAGGACCTTTTTTCTTCTCAGATGCGTTTCAGAGCCAGCGCAAGACCTACATATGTTGTAGTTGACCCATCTTGATGACAGAGGACACTTTCATGATCATGATTAGTCATAAAATCAAGAAGCTCAAAGTAAACAAGTAAGTTGATATGGTACGAGCAACAAAAGCTACTGGCAACACAAACAAACTTAATCATGACCACAACATGAAATGGGTCAGGCGAGGTATGCAATCAGTCATCAACAGTCTAGTTAGACGTAGAAAGATTAGCCATAAGAAATGATAGGAGATTGACTGACAGGAGCAATGAGAAGCAGTTGAATTGGAGGAGAGTAGAAGAGGTCTCAAAACGAAGGCGTACTCGCAGACAGGGTCAATGTCGGTGTGAGAGTGAAGATCCCTGTCGATACGCTTATTGTTGATGAGGGGTTCACAATTTATTACTGGCGTATCTACAACAAGAGAGGGAATCTCTTGGATAAGTAGTGCATCGAAGGACATTGGAGGACATCGGAGGAACGAGTCCGGTGAAAGGCTTTGCTCCATTGGAGGTGGTGTTCGGAACTCCTTCAGTCACATCTGTAAAGTTCGTGGGAATTCCTCCGGTGTCATCGAAGTCGCTGATGAGAAATCTGTTGATAGGGAGGTTAGGATGCCGATGAAGTTAGGAGGAAGTTTGCGGGTGTTATCGGAATAATTTAAATTTAATTTGTTTAAACTTTAAATCACTTCCTAAAAAGGAATAATTTTCCTAATGCAATTTGCGTGTCGATGTGAAACAGAGGATGTAAACCAATTGCCTTATTGAAGCTGATGTTGCACGACGTGATTTTGAAAGCTCATAACTTACTCATACGACGTTCGTTTTGTGTATCGTTTTTTGCGACATGAATAGCGTAGAGAGACGATTCTAGTAAGATGGCTTACCCTGCTAATTGAACATTCCATTGGTGTCATGGCTGACAAGGCTAGCTCGGGCTAGAAATCATTGGCGATTGTTTTGGCACTTCTGGGCCTAATATATCAATTCCGTCAGTTGTGTTGGAATCGTAATCACGTAATCCATACAATTGACATGTTTCGGTAATGAAAAATGCACTTTGAAGAATGCCAAAAAATTGCATTCAAAGGTGTTTTTTAATGGACATATGGACCCTATTCTTGTTGCTGCTTTGCTTGGATCCGGTTCTGTCTGTTCCTCTGTCATCTGTGTTGTATAGGCTCTTGGTTCATCCATCGGAGCTGAGGTAATGTGTCAGTAGCACAAAAATATAAATCCGCGAAAACAACCAACTGACATTCGGAGTGCTTAACACTGTTTAGGAGCTGGGAGGACCAATTTTCTTCTCAGATGCGTTTCAAAGCCAACGCAAGACCTACAAATGTTGTAGTTGACTCATTTGATGATAGACAACACTTTCATGATCACGATTAGTCATAAAATCAAGAAGTGCAAATTAAACAAGTTGATATGGTACAAGTAATTAAAACTACTGGCAACACAAACAAACTTAATTGCGACCGCAACATGAAATGGGTCAGGCGAGGTATGCGATCAGTCATCAGCCATCCAGTTAGACGTAGAAAGATTAACCATAATAAATGATAGGAGCTTGACTAACAGGAGCAACGAGAAGCAACTGAATTGGAGGAGAGTAGCAGAGGTCTCGAAACGAAGGCGTATCTCGCAGATAAGGTCAATGTCGGTGAGAGAGTGAAGATCCCTGTCGATACGCTTATTGTCGATGAGGGGTTGACAATTTATTGCTGGTGTATCGATGACAAGAGAGGGAATCTCTTGGATAAGCAGTGCATCGGAGGACATCGAAGGAACGAGTCCGATGAAAGGCTTTGCTCCATCAGAGGTGGTGTTCTAAACTCCTTTGGTCACGTCAACATAGTTCGTGGGAACTCCTCCCGTGTTACCAAAGTAGATGATTGGAAGTCCGTCGATTTTGAGGTTAGGATGCCGACGAAGTTAGGAGGAAGTCCATTAGTATGATAAAAATCACCATGTGAAATCTCATACAATATGAGGTGTGACCAAGCTTCCCTCTCTCAATGCTTCCATTCCCATCCTCTTGCCCTTCTCCCAACTCTCTTGGTGAACATACAAGTGAATGAGCCTCCAAATGCCCTATGCACCCTTCTTAAGGAATCATAAGGAAACCTAAAAAGTGGATGGCTAGGACCACTCCAAGCCATATCTAATCCATGGTTGAGATCTCATAAAAAGAATCTCAACTCAAAACCCACTTTGGTCTAAGTTTCCATAGTTCACTTTATGTCCCCCAATTCACCCACAAAGTAAATTAATAGTCACTTTTGCCTCAAGTGACAAATTTCACCGTTTTGACTTAGGAAAATGTCAAAGTGAAATTAGACACGAAGTATAAAGCACAATGGGTCAAATATTTCCCTCTTGTGGTTAGAGACCCACAACCATAAGAGGACCACTTTCTAAGGTACCCAAATCTCAACACTCCCTCTTATCGAGGAAAGTGCCATTCACCCCCAATATCATCCCTATAGTGGACATGGTTGCCTAGTGGCAAATACTCGGTGAGTATGGCTGTACCCTGATCATCAAAAGTGGTCTCTGACATAGATCTGCTCAACCTGCTTGATCTATAGATGGAAGTGCATCTCCACCTATCCAAGATCAATTAGATCTTGGCATCACACCAAAGATCCCAACCTTGGTCTCTCAACAAGGATTTCTATCTCATGGCATCTCACCAACAGTCACTACTCTTGGCATCTCACCAAGAGTCTTCCCCTCTTGGCATCTCACCAAGATCCTCAACTTGGCCTCTCACCAAGTGACTTCCACCTGACGTGGAACCTGAACCTGATCTGCTCGTCTCCATAGCCAAGTGAGGCTCAAGCCTCTGTGGTGCCCTACTCCTCCTCCTCATCAATCTCTGATGCTCTGAAGCCTCTGCACCAACCCTATGTCTCGGCAACTCTGAAACTGAAGTTGTCCCGGGTGGACCAATCACCCCTAAAGATGGTGTCCTCAAAAACTGAGTTTGAGCTCCCTCTAAATCACTACTCTGGGTCAATAGGTCCTCCTCAACTCTGTCTCCCCACCTAACACTGGATGGTGCATCAACTGAACAACAACTGACGAATGCACACTCCCTTGCAAACTGAGCAACGAACTCATCCTCCTTTGTTGTCGCTACAGTACCATCCTGTAGCTTCTTCTTTTTCTTCTTCTTGGGACACTGCCCTACATAGTGACCCATCTCTCCACAAGCAAAGCATCTCACTGTGCTTATGTCTCTCTCTTTCCCACTGCCACTTTGTTGTGGTTTGGCCCCTCCCTTGGGACCCTGTCTAGCACCCCTGTCGGTCTTCTTCTTTCCCTTAGTCCATAGAGCAAGGTCCTCATCACCCTCTGAAATACACTGATGTCCTGAAGATACTGAGCTGCATCTCAGCTCCTCCTGCACGAAGTCATCCCAAAGTCTCTCCTAGGTAGGCATGACCTCCCGGGTTACAATGCCTTGTACAAATGAACCCCAAGGTTTGGTAAAGCTGTTCAAAGTTGTCCTCACCAAGAAGTCAGGATCCACAATCTCCTTGACTGCGGCCAACTCATCTCGAATCTGTGTAAATCTGCTAAGGTATGATGTAATTGACTCGGAATTGAGCATCTGAATGCCACTGAGCTTGTCTTGCATAACCATCTTTCGGTTTTGGTTGGGACTCTGGTAAAGCTTGCATAATGAGGCCCATATCTCAAAGGCACAGTCTTTCCCAGTCAAATGGGGTATGATGTGGTCTCTCACTCTCCAAGAGAAGAGTGGGATCGACCAATGATTGCATTGGCACGACGACTTCTTCAACCGTTGGTTGAATAGGATGCGAGACAACAAGGTCAAGAGATGCATCACCCCCAAAAATAGGAGCGATGTCGGTCGAAGATGCATCGACATGACCGCTGGTTGAACAGGATGCGAGACAACAAGGTCAAGGGATGCATCAACCCCTAAAGGAAGAGGGTTGTCAGCCGAAGATTGCATCGACATGACTGTTGTATCAACCAAAGAAGGTTGGGAAGCCAAAGACGACTCAGAACCCGAAGGGCCCTTGGGAAAGGACCACGCTTCTTGTACCACAACAATAGCAGGGCACAAACGAGTAAGGTGATCTCTTTTGCAAAGCCTACAAAGGAACTTGGGTTTATGTCTTACACGTCTAAGATTCTCAATCGTATGAATGCCCCCAACATGACTTGCAGTGGCTGGTAACATGCTCCCAGCATGACTTGCAGAGGCTAGTAGAAAATCCCCAACATGACTAGCAGAGGTTGGTGATGTATGTGCAGTGTGACTAGTAATGACTAGACTTGTGCCCCCAGCATGACTTGCAGCGGCTGGTTGCTGGTCTTCAACATGACTAGCAGAGGTTGTCGACCCATCTCCAACATGACTACCAGAGGTTGGTGATATAATTCCAGTATGTGGCTGACCCTCACAAGACGAAGTCGAGGAAGGTAGGGTCCAAAGATCACTAAAATAGGAAGTGCGGAAAGGAATGGACCTCCCTGTTGAAACGAGCCTACTGGACATGGCGTAAACGTGGTGACTCGGTGCCATGAAGTCGAAAGTACCCATAAGGGAAGAATACATTCCGACACCGATATTCTCAATTGTCGGTTGAGAATTGTCGATCACAGGGATCGACGATCCAATAGATGCATTAGGACTAGAGTAAGCAAAGGATAATTGGTCGATCGTCACGATCTTCCCTTCATGAGGAAAACAAAGAGTACGGAAGACAGATGATACTACGACGACCATAGCATAGGTCCAATTGTGTTCTAGTAACAAGTTATAATCAAGAGGCGCATCAACTACCTCTACCTCCACCTCTACCGTCTTCCCACCTAACTGGACCGGAAAGGCAAGAAGCATACCGTGAGGGTGGAAGGAATGACTGTCAAAAGCAGTCAACATGTTCAATGACTTAGAAAGAGTCGGAGAACCGAGAGCTTTCCAACAAATCAAGGACATCACACATGTAGCAACGCCTTCATCAACAACCGCACGTTTGATGGTATACTTTGAGTACTCCACGTGGATTTGGAAAGCCACATGGTAAGGCAAGCGAGGCTTCACATCTGTGACGTCAAACTTGATAACTTTTGAGCCACTGGGTTCTAGAGCTCCTAACGCAGATAGTAAGGCATTCCTCTGTGAAGGACACATCTAGAGTACCTCCAAAGCCGACATTACACAAGGGGTTTGACCTAGGTCCTCAACAATAGAGTAGTTCTGGACGGCTCTAACATTTGGATTGTGGGTAGAGCGCTTGAGTACTCCTTTCGGTATACGAGGCGGTGGCTCTGTTTTTTTAATCTGTAAAGTCGTCTCCGGAGGAGGATGAGATTCTAGACCAGGAATAGTTTGTGAAGAGCTATAATCTTGAGATTGAGTGACTACATTAACTTTCGCATCGACCATATTGATACACAAACGGTCGTCGTCTTGCAATGACGGGTTTTGACTCCCACCAACCGCATTTCTGGCGTTTGAGGAACTCGAGGCCATGTGCTGGTTATGTGGAAATGGATTCGTCAACACGGCAGGCGGTAGAGATAATAGCCTCGCAGCTTCCGCAAGTTTGGGGCATAAATGGGTAAGGTGATCATCTGTGCAAAGCTTACAGGGAAACTTCACTTTACGTCTTTCTCGTTTTCCCTCTCCAGCATTATTATTCGTCTTCTCATTATTACCATTGTCCTTGGGTTTATTATTATTTTTCCCACCCTTACGATTATTACGTCCTTTCTTTTTATTCTCGCCTGGTTGCTGGTTACCATTTGGGTTGGCTGACGATTGCATGAAATGTACATCCGCCAATTGAGTGGGGTTGGAAGACACAGACAAAGTTGGCCCTCCTGTAGACTGGTTAAGAGACAACTCTTTCAAATGGCTTGTCACCGAGTCTGTGGACTTTACATTGGCGGTACCTACAATGCCATCGGCATGAGGTCCGGGCTTTTGTCTCGGATCGTAAGTTGACCGCGATGCATCCGGAAGAATGTGGTATAACATCCCAGACTGAGCATATATCGGATCTAGCTACTGGGCTTTAAAGATCGCTTCTTCCTCAGTGGTAACCCCGACAGTAGCAACATCCTTTGAGATAGGAGGGTGCAAAGACTTAAGGAACCATTCTAAAAGAAAGGCCAGGGGTATGGGGGTCTTAATCAACCTCTTTCCTCTATGCCACTCATGGATATGATCCGAGATATGAGTGGCAGGGTCCTGGCGTAAAGTCGACAGAAGTTCCAGGCTAGCATCGTAACGAATCGACAATTGGAAGTGGTTAAGGAAGACCAACACCAGCTGACTAAAGGTCCCATATGCCCCCCCTAGGTAGCTCGATATACCATTTCGCAGCAACTCCGATGAGGGTGCATTGAAATAATCTTAACCAAATAGAATCGTCATTAAGGGAATTCGAGGAGCACCATAGGTGAAAGGTAGTAACGTGATCACTATGATCCTCACCATTCTTACCCTCGAACTTCGGAATGTTCGAAGGAAGTTTGGTGGGGACGGGGGGCCATGTATGATCACGATTCACACGGTCGTTCATCAACTTAGAGAAGTCTGGCAAATTAAGCGTGGCTAGAAAAGGGAGACAAGTTTGCGGCATCTAGCCCCAAGCTCCCGGGAAAGATTGTGCTTGAGGAACTGCAGCCCATCCAGGGTTCTGGTAAGGACCATGGCCCTGTCCGGGATTGTAAGACCCTCCTCCGGGTTGATTCATAAAAGGTTGGTTGGGCATCATTCCAATAGGAATGTTCTGTTGAGGGTTATAAAAATTGCCCCCAGCTGGATTAGATTCGGGTTGGGGGTGCCCAAAGCGTGAAACTGACCTCCTTCGGGTGGGAATCTGGAGGATAGAGGTGGATTCGTCATGCCAAACGCATTGATCGAAATCGACATCGAGGAGGTAGGGGTATAGGACGGAACTTGAACAGAAGCTTGTCCGCCAGGTTGGTTGCTCCACCCAGAAGGAGGATTAGACCCAGAGTTAAAAGCAGGAATGCCTCCTATATTAGGAGTCGTTTGAGGGATTTGAGAACCACCAAACAAAAAAGGAGTATAAGGAGGTGTAGTGCCCCCAAGCCCAATGCTAGCATTAAGGCCAGCAACTGGGAAGGCGTTCGAAAACTGTGAGGTAAAGTTCGACATACCATAGGAAAAAGGACTAGAGGCCATAGGGATGGACTGAACATTATAGCCCAGTGAGTGACCAAGAGACCCAAAAGGGTTCGAGGCAAGAGGTTGAGCATTTGCTATAGGCCGAGCCATAGTAATGATAGGTGCCTCCGGCACTACAACCATTGTGGTTGCAAGAGTTGAAGGGGTGCCATTAACTATAGTGGGTGTGGGAATCAAAGGGCTCCCAGTGTTCTGAAGACTAGGTTTAGTACTCATCCTTGTAAAATCACAAGTCTGAACAGTGGATGTGTGTGCACCACGCCTAATAACTCTACACCTTTTAAAAGGCAAAGACTCGAAATCCGGTGGTAACTGTAACAAGCAAAGGGACCGACGGGGATGCTGGTTTGACTCCACGACGACTTAAGACTCTAAAGATAAAAAGTATATCCTAAGGCCAACTAGTAATCAAAGAGCACACCAAAATTCAAACGACCAATATGCACACAAACGGGGTAAAGTGGTTGAGAGTGGCCTCCCTCCCTAAAGAAGGTATGTCTCGCCTAAGAGGGGCCTGAGACTCCCTGCTAAAGATTGGAGGTAACCGAATCAGTTATAAGGGCCCTCGTGGGCCTAACAACTAGTCAGTCAGATCCCCCCGGAGAGGTAATCCTCCATAAAGGCTGTGTGTTGTCTGACCCTTATCTGACCCATGATACCTCCAGAATAACCCCTGCAAGTAACCTATGTGGCACCTAAGTCAAGCAACTAATAAATCACTGTATAATCGATGCACAGGCGAGCAGTCGTAAGTAAGGTCCATCGTATGGGCAGGGTAGCAAAGCCCAAAACCATGAAAGCACCGCCTCTCACGGAGATAAGGGCACTAACAAGATCCCCATATATGAATAGATCCCTAGAAATATCTCTGACGCTAAGAAGGTATCGGGGGGATATCCCTTCAACCAACTTCGCGCGATCTCGTGATTAACTCCGGTGTGAGCGGAGCCTCCTGATATTACCAATTATACAATGGATTTCTCCACTCCCTGTCTCAGACACATATGTTGATTTAATTGCCTTGGAGAAGTTTACTCGCAAAATCTTATTCCAAGACACTAAATCCTAAAGCTAGTTTGTGCACCCTAGAAAATAAAATCGTGACTAATCAATTTTAAATTATAGCATTAATTTTAGTGGTTGTGATTACTCAAAAAGGTATGGTAGTGAAACTCATGATGTTATGACTTTGCAAGAAAAGTAAATATGAAAATAATGCAAAGTCCTAACTTTAACTTTCAATGAATGATATGCTTCTAAAAACCAATGCAATTTTCAATCTCAACTCTGCAATTCTGAAGTAAAAAATGCAATCTTTCATTACATGCACTAAACTAATGACAAGGACTCAAAAGACAAAAATGCCAAGCAATGCAAAATGCCTATTTTTTTGTATTTTCAATATAATAAAAATGAAAATGCATGGAATGAAAAGCAACTTGATATATAAACTCTACTGTGTATAGAAAGAAATAACTCAAGCAGGATACCAAGCAATAAAACACCCAGCCCAACGTACAAGGACAATCAAAATGAAAAGATGATGAGAAAGACTCCGCCCAGAAATTCAACCAAAGATAGGTTTTTTGTCATCCCACGAGCACTTAACAAGCGCCACAGAGACCCAAGAAGGCTCAACAAAAATCAAATCCACCCAACAACCACCAGACCCAACAAACAAGCAAGGAAAGCTGATGTACGCGACTGTTTAGGCAAACAGAGCATATGTACACAGCTTGCAGAGGGACAACCTGCATATATACACGACTGTCAAGGCAAAAAATGTGTATATGTTTCAAAAAACAAGGCCAGGCTAGGGAGAAGGCTGAAAACTCAGACCCGGAGTGAACAGAAGCTGTCAAGCAATGATACAACAAGAAACGCAATAGGAACGAGAACAATCTAAGGAGAAAAGTACTCCAAACCCTAAGAAAGAAGATTCAATCCCCAGTATGGTCGCCAATTATGTTACGAGGAAAATCTCTCTATGGCCAAGGTAAACCACAACAGACGGAAATGACTGCAGAAATCAACTCTATCCCAAAAATATGCTATATAAACCAATATGCAAGCGAGATAAGAAAGAGGCCTACCTCGTCCAGATGTCCGATGAAGTCCAGCATTGAGCACTTTGACCCAAAGCTATATACTTGCAACTAATTCTCAACAACCAAGCAAAGCAAGCGTATGGTGATAATATAAAAGGTTAGCACATTAGATAGCATAATCCATTAATATACATAACAAATACGCCCATGGATAATAACTCAAATACTTGCAAGATATCAATTGGACGGGAAAGGAGTATTTCTATTAATAAATGATCAGCAGAAGTGAAAATATTATAGACTTTCGTGTCGACACGGTTCAAAATCGAGAAACTAAGTTCCTTCCAGCTGGGCCTCCACCAAAGGCAAGCTCATAAGAGAGAAACAATGAGGTTCTCAATCAATAAGGGAAGAGCTTGGGGGTTGAACACTGTGTTTGGACTTAAAGGACAAAGGGATGCAGACTCAATATGAAGTAAATAATTTCTCCAGAGTAACTTTGCTCTCAAAATTGAATTCTTTCTCCTCTTTCCATAGCTAGGAATTGACCCATTTATAGCCTTCAAAATGGAATTGAAGGGTCGAGTCGAAACGTTTCCAGTATATGGAAGGCCAAGGATCATAGATCTCCTGTCGTGACATGGAAACTCGACATTAATTTTCATTTTTTGGCACAAATCCTGATGTACGCGGGCTGTAGTGGAGTAGCTTGCATATACGCATGTTGTATAGTAGGCAAGATGCGTACATGTGGAAAAATATGTATTTTTGGCTTTGGATTTTATAAACAGGGATGATAAGTCTGCATGGGGGAAATGGAAAAAGGCCTTCTGTGCAAGATTGCATAGGGTGAGGCAAATCTTGCTATAACACCCTGGATAAAACTCCCCCCGGGGAAACCCAGTTTGGAATGAAAGTATATATAATGATGATCTCAAGTAGTGAATACACCAAGTAAGCTAATACAATGGAACTTCATACAATAGCAACTCCTCACGAGAAGCTTTGGAGTTCCAAGAAGAGAAATGTGCTCAAGCTTAGTGCGCCCTCTTCCCTTGTTGCTCTATCCACTGAAGTGATGCGCCCTCCTTCCTCCATGGTCCAGTGAAGAATTCCTTCCACACAAACAAGTTGTTGTGTGTCTCCTCCAACATGAGCCAAACAGATCTAAGATAGCACAAGTTCTTCTAGTGCCTGCTAGTGGTGCGCCCTCCTCCAAGCAATAACCAACACCAACAAATAATAAGGGCCTAAGCCTCCATGAGCCCTCCATGGATGGAGGCATCCAAACTCCCCTCTCTCAATGCTTCCATTCCCATCTTCTTTCCCTTCTCCCAACTCTCTTGGTGAACATACAAGTGAATGAGCCTCCAAATGCCCTATGCGCCCTTCTTAAGGAATCATAAGGAAACCTAAAAAGTGGATGGCTAGGATCACTCCAAGCCATATCTAATCCATGGTTGAGATCTCACAAAAAGAATCTCAACTCAAAACCCACTTTGGGTTAAGTTTTCATAGTTCACTTTATGTCCCCCAATTCACCCACAAAGTGAATTAATAGTCACTTTTGCCTCAAGTGACAAATTTCACCCATTTGACTTAGGAAAATGTCAAAGTGAAATTAGACATAAAGTATAAGGCACAATGTGTCAAATATTTCCCTCTTGTGGTTAGAGACCCACAACCACACGGGACCACATTCCAAGGTACCCAAATCTCAACAATACGTTCTACAGAGAATTGAACAATCTAAAGGCATCAAGATACCAACAACCCACGCATTCTATGATAGAGCTTCGTGGCTGAAGTTAAATGAACTCGAACTGCTCTTGGATTCGCTCCTTTGCTCTGCCCACTTGTGCATTGAATGAATTCGCCTCATTGCCTTCCGATTTTGTCCTTCTTCAACCTGTGATCTGCTTAGGTCATTCTTCATGTTCATGGTTAGCATCTTTATTTGTATATTGTCTATCCTCTCAAACTGTATGTTGGTTTGAAAGTGTAGTCTTCACACAAAGATTGCTTGTCCTATATGCAAACTAATGTAATTTAGTGATGAACCAGATTATTTTGAATACATCATGTTGCCGCCTTTATACACACCTTGGGTAACGTGAAAGAAATCTTCAATCCTATGTATCCTTGGGGGCAAGTCTCGAGTCAAGGTGTTGTCACATGATCCTCGACTTCTCCATTTAGGCCAACTCCTATCGAAGCCAAGGGGGTAGTCCCTAAAAAAGAATCTAAAGTTTAACTAGCCAAGTACAATTATTGTTCTAGGAGTTTATTGAAAATGAGAGCAAAATACAAATAACTCTAAACTAACAGCATATATGACACATCAAAGGAAATTTGCTTATGCTAGAAAAATAAAGCATTCAAGATACTTGCATATACATGATATAACTTAGAAAGGAAATGATAGGCAAATGCTGAAATGTAGACCAATGCCAAAAGTAAAGATTGTTGCTGCGAGAAATGAGAATGTATTGCAATGCTCTTGTAAGTTTTATTATTATGAGTGAGTTCTTAAGTTGTTAGATTTATTGTGAAGTGGCTGTTGTAAGTGCAAGCCACTTATGAAAGTGAGATGTGTGCAAAGTGATAAAAAGAAAAACAAATCTAAACTAGATTTTGCCCCTTAGAGGCTATCCCTCAAATTGGATGTTGAACTATATCGGAGGTCCAACAGGGAGGGTATCTTTCTGAATTTGCACATAAGTTGAAGAGAATGCTGGAGGTCCAACACGGGGAGAACTAAGTTCTAAGAAGGCCTATCTGACTTCCCACACAAACTCTGCAATTTCCAATTGAACAATAGCAACTAATGGATTGTCCTATTAAACTACTCCGCAATGAAGCTTACTTCCAGAGATCGAGACTGCTCGTAGTGGAAGGGCCAGGAATATATTGGGGGGAGTTGAGGGGATGGTTTGTTGAAATAACAGAAAGTAAAAAATAAAAAATAAAATCTAACAAAGTTAATCTAAAAAAACGAAATTGAACTAATGTTATGCGGTTTTGTGATTGATGTTAAGGTTTATTTTAGCTTCTTCAAGTGAGATTTGAGAACATAAGTGAAAATTGTGAAAATTGATACAATCACACAAGACACCGATCCCCCAAGGGGGATTGAATACTGGGCACTGTGTAACCCATTGATTTTATTGATGAGGTTACAATATTTTTTGGGAAATGCTTGTGGCCCCTTATAGAAACAAGACCACTAAACTTACAAGTTTTCAGAAGTATTTATAAAGGAGGATAGGTGTTGAAATTCTGAGGTCCTATGAGGCTGCCATCTAAGGTCTGTCCTTGACCTTAGTATGGCTCTAAGTTTCAACTGTTTGGCTGTCTTCTTTTGTTGTTTTAGGACAGCAAACAGTCATAATACTTTCTGCTCAATGTTTTATAGGTTAAGTGCTCTTTTAAGGTGCCCTTGCAAGTGTTTTCTTGTCTCAATGTTAGCACATGCAATATAACTTAAAACACATAACACTACCTCTAGATCTTGAACTTTAAAATGCTGATCTACACTTCTAAACATGCATAAAT
>CBVK0100413680.1:0-19410 GCA_900067695.1 Picea abies
TATTGTTCCGGGAATACAAGTTTGAGGTTGTAGTGAAACCAGGGAAGCTAAATGTAGGTCCAGATAATCTATCGTGCATAATATCAAAATAAGATGCAGGCAATTTAGATGAAAACTTACTAGATTCATAACTATTTGCTGTAAAAATGGTGGATGATTACTTACCGAACATCGTACAGTTTCTAAGTACAAGAATTTCTCCATCAGAGATGACAGTGGCATAGATGAAACAACTGGTATTGAAAGAAATAGATTATCAGTTGATTGCACAAAACTTATACAAGTTGGGTGCAGATCGAATATTGAGACACTGTGTGTTGGAACACGGAATACCAATGATAATAGAAGAAGCACATGTCGAGATTGTAGGAGGACATTATGTAGGGATACAAATTGTACAAAATAATTTGTGTGAGGGGATTTGGTGGACTACACTTCACAAATATGCGAATAAATATTGTTAGTCATGTGATGTATGTCAAAGAGTGGGAAATCCATCTAGGAGGGATGGAATTCTTTTAAATACACAAGTTACATTGAAATAATTTGATAAATGGGCCATAGACTTTGTAGGGTCAATAAATCCAACAACAATAATACCAGGGGAATGGCACATCATCACCATGACAAAGTATTTGACAATATGGGCAGAAGCATACCCATTTTCATATTGCACCATAGAGACTGTTGTGAGCTTTTTTTTTTGAGAATATAGGCACAAGTTTTGGATGTCCGTGCATATTACTCAGTGATCAAGGCACGCACTTTATAAATAAGAAAATTTCATCATTGACTAAGGATTTCCAAATTCATCATCATAAGAGTACCCTGTATCATCCTTGGGCCAATGGAATAGTGGAATCTTTCAATAAAATGTTGGAGAATGCTTTGACAAAAGTTTGCAACGTAGGGAGAGACGATTGAGACTTAAGAGTTCATGTAGTGTTATGGGCTTATAAGACTACAAGTAAATTTTTTTAGGTCAGACACCTTTCAGGTTGGTCTACGGGAAGGAAGTAGTAATGCCAATTCATCCAAGGGATCAAAAGTATGCTCAAAAATCAAAGTTCTTAGAATTTCTTCAAAAAAGACACGTGCGTAGGCCCGGTGCTCATGATCTCAACACAACTTGAATGGGTTCAAACGGACATCATATGAGTGAGATATCACATTCTATCTGCTTTTCCAAATAAGAAAATTTTTGTTGAATGTACAGTTTTGACGTGGCATGGTACAATTTTGACATGTGGTAGGTGACATGGACTACCCACTATGCAGAGATATTGATGTGGCATGGTACAATTTTGACACCTGGCAAGTGCTGAATGTTAAGGGTGATGTGGCATTTAACGTGGACCAATGATTGATCGACACATGGCATTGGGCAAGCGAATGGGAAGGTTCCACATGGCCCAACTAGGGGCCACCACATGGCACCCCGCTATTGGTTGAAGTTGTAAAATGTTATACGAAGTCTGCATGGTTTGATCCTGGGACCTTCTCCAAGACTAGGTTCTCCATGCAGGATGGGCCACTAGCCTGCCTTCCTTGTAGTGCTTACCTCTATATATGTTTAAATTTATTTAAGTTATCATTACAATGAAGTTTGGTGGGGTCTGGGTTGGGGCTTAGCCCCAACCCCAAATTTCAGTACATTCCACCATATGATCTTTCTCTATAATATTTGCACGGATTTTTTAAATGAACGAGCCTTGCCACATCTCACTGCCATCGACAGTCTTCTGCCACGTGCCATTAATCCTATCAAGCCCTCATCCAACCGTGAAATGTGTGCCTTGTTTAGTGCTTAGGCCCTGGACACCTGGGTATCATGCGACCAACACCTCCGCCCTTGGGGGTGATAATCACGCTGATGATGCGACATAATTCCCAATTTTGCAGGAAGGTGCGTGTGCTAGGTTTTTAGCATGGGAAACGCCCAGAAGCTAGGTTCAGTTAGTCTGGGTGCATTTTGGTGAGAAAAGACAACAAATAATTGGGAGAAACTTCCAGGGAGTGATTCCAACTCAGGTTTTGGCCAAACCAAGTGCAGGAAGAGCCCAACTAGGGGTTTTTGGATGTTCTGGAGGCATTGAAGCCATCAATTTCTCATTTTGAGAATTGTAAAGCACTAATTTTGAAACTTTGAGCATTAATGAAAAATAACCATTGGAAGATGGACCGAGAGATGTATCCGAAGAGAGGGGTGAACTCCTTTATCATTTTTCTATGTTACTATGTGTATTATGATGGTTGTTTATGACTGTTTATGCTAATCACGATTAAGTAAAAACTCATTAATATTTATGTGTTTGTAACTTGATCCTATTACCCAAGCACATACAATTTCACTTGCAATTTTAAAAATATTCAAGCCTTTGCAATTTATTTGTTACAGTTGTAGAAGACCAGGACATCTTGCTAAGGAATGCCCTGGGAGAAACCCTAGTTGCCTTTGTTGTAAGGCTATGGACATTGAAGTACTGGATTGCCCTAGAATGATTACTAGACTTGAAAAGTTGAATATGGAGAAAGGTCAAGAGACTAAGATTATAGAAGAAACCTAGAAAGAATCAGAGATTTTGTTACTGAAAATGAAAGAAACCCTGGATGAACATAAAGATGCCAGTTTGTCAGAGATCTTCAAAGAAAAGGAGAAAATCGAAGTAAGAATAGGAGACTTCGACATCAACTGTGCTCTAGATGAGGGAACACAGATGAACATTATGATAGAAAGTACTTGGGAAACCTTAGGAATGCCTGCTATGGTTCCTTCACTAGGAAGAATAGGGTTGTTTAAAGGAAAAATGGTAACCTTATGTGGCAGAATTACCCAGATAGCTATGAGTACCCATGGAGCTTCGACAGAGGAAGAGTTTGAAGACATTAGATTTATTGAGGACCGTTCCCCATTTCCATCTTTGTTAGGCAAGATCTGGATTGAAAAAGACCAGATCCAGAGAAAACAAGAAAACGAAGCCCTAGAACAAAAGAATCAAGAACTCGTGGAATTTATGACTAGAAGGATCGCCTACTTTATGGAAGATTAGGAGAACAGATCTCAGTTGTTGAACACTAGGGACCTGGATGTCAAAGCTATAAGAGCATTAGAGGAACCATAAAAGACCGAAATACTTAATCCATATGATGAAGGAGTATTACCCTTGGATCTGAAGGAAGAACCTCTGCAGTGCAAAGTGACTATGTCGAGAGAAGATAAGACTCAGAATGGAAAAAGGATGACCAAAACAAAGCTCACTGGGAAGAAGGCTAGGAAGCTAAGTAAGAAGAGAGACAAGATCGAAAATTTATAGAAGGTTTCGGAGGAAACTTTACAGAAAGAAAAATCACAAGAATTGAGCTTCACCGAGATATCGGAACAATGACATCTGGCACTTCGCCATGGCACAACAATATAGCCGTTGGACCATTATACTGATTCAACTTCTGCCCTGAACGAACAAGAAAGCATTAAAGGATCATGACCAAACTGTTGGACTGCACCATAATGGATGGATCAACATTCACGAAATCTTCATACCCATTGCAACCAAACCATTGATGAATTTCCTATTTATCTCTTCATGCTGTGCACGAAGAACACTTTTTCCAACTGAAAACTCAAAGCTTGCAGAACTCGTAATTATATACAGTGATCATTGCAAGAAGATCGTTCACCCTAGTGTAGTGTTTTGAGATCATCATGACCATGCTTATATTTCTCGAGTGTGTATATTCGACGAGCTCACCACGCTTAAGGAATCCATCACATAAGTCCTTCTTGATTTAATGACTGAGAGAGTCATATTAGAAAGAAGAATGTCCATAGGAGTCCAAGCCTCATCGACAAGAGGAGTGCAAGCCTCCCTGTTGACTACTCGAGCTGGAACATCTCGAGCCGGTGCAGAGAGGAGAACTAAGCATAAGGAAGACATAGCTAATGCAAAGTTAGTTCCATCCATTCTACCAGCTTACATAACCCCTCTAAGTGGTGATATTAACAGGGACAATGTCCCTAGATATTTTGAATATACCCTATTAACTACATATTTACCGAAGGGAGTACGCACCTACTGCACACATCAAGACAAGGTTACAACGTTGAAGTTTTGTAACTTCAACTTGGGGGACCATAAAGTTTATATCATTCTTGCCCCGTATAAGTACTTGATGTGAACTAAGGGAAAAAACTTGAATCTCATACTGCAACAATGGACGATGAACCTCGCGCAGTCTACTCTACTAAACATTATGAAAATACTGCACTTCGGCAGACACCAGTAGGTGAATTCTTGTGTAAATTTACTGCTAGCAAGTTACCATGGAGGATGGATGTGGTTATATCATCGCATAACTGTTGAGCCAACGCTGATCAATAGGATCACCTGGCTTAGCATGCAGGTCCTTTTTACCCATGAGTACTATCCTGGAAAGACCACAGACTGTGCTCTTGTGTAGAAGATAAAAGAGGCCTATGGTGATGTTGAGAAAGGAATGAGAGGATACAAGGTAGCTTCTATTGAAAGTAGTGTAGAGCACTGCAACATTCAATTAGATCTAGGTTAAGTTATCACTTAGAAACAAAAAAATAGGTCTAGCACTCAACACTTTCATTTATGTCAGATCTACATCCATACATCTAAGAAGCCCAAAGCAAAGTAGATCTATATAATTATATTATAGAAAAGCACATAGCATAATCATATCAAATCACAACACATGGAAAGAGACAAACACATTAGGTTGAGGCACCGAGCACAACACACAGGTTTATTGTGGTTCACCCCCACCCTGGGGCTACATCCACAAGGTCTTCTTCTTCTTTATTAGCTTTGGTCAATCTGATTACATCACATAGCTCAAACTTGTACTTTGCATAGGATAGGAGATCTACACACACCTCGCCAGATCCTCCTTCCCTGAGTAGATCTAGCACAAAGCCTTCTTACAATCCATGCACTCAGCACTTATAGCACTTGCACTCAGCTCTGGAAGTCGGTCACATAGTATACACAAAGCCTTTTCTAGAGATTAGCTTATTGGCCTCTCTTACATTGCCTAGCTACTTATTTATACTTTACAAAATATGCCTAAACATGGGTAAACCCATGGGCCGACATCCCATACCCATTACATTATCCCTCAAAACCCAAAAAGGGGTCCTAGCTTCCACGATCTCTGCTTCACGTTGTGCTCCATCTTTGAAAAGTTATCGAAGTTCCAAAAATGGTAAAATATGACCAAGTGTTTCCTCAAACTTGGTCACGGGCCAACAAGCCCCCAACACTCACCTATGACTCATCTCGAGTCACTTAGATCTGGGTAAAGTTTCCTCAAAGGCCTCGAGCTGGTTCGACTTGTCTCTGTGCTACTGCTTCCTGCTAAATGAACTCTTGAACAACTGCTTCACTGATAGGCCCTTCCAGTTGTTTCTTGACTATAACAACTACTTGTTCCAGTAGTGTTCCTTGGCCTTCAATTTCTTCAAATAGTATATAGGCCTCCTCCTGGCTTGGCTGGAGTTTCTGGGTTACTTCCATCACTTTGTTGTGCATGGTAAGAACAATTTTTTGGGCAGTTCATTGTTCCTGGGATCTCTTCATCCTCTCGATGGTTGACAGGAGCTTAAGCTGTGCCTATACTGTATCTACATGCTTCTTCACTTCCTAGAGTTTGGATTCCAGTTTCTTCAACTCTGGGTCTTCAGATAGTTTCTCATATATCTGCATGCTTTTGTTACTTAGTTGTTTGCATTCTGTAAAAAGTTTTCTAATCCTCTCGACTGCACTCTAAGCATCCAATTATCGCTGGTCACACACTTCTTTTGGAGTCTATGGTACAGTCTAAAGCTCTAATTCCATGACCCTTTGTTGAAGCTACTAAATAACTTTAGCTAGCTTCGTCACTTGATGCTCTATGGGATCTTTGGCCTTTTGGTCTAAGCCGGTCATAGAGAGAAATTCTCTGTTGACTGCTTCTTCAATTTCGATCTGTTTCGTGAGCAGCTACTCTTTCTCTTTTTGGACCTTTTCTCGGTCTTCTTCAAATTTTTCTTGGAGAGAATTCTTCTCTTGTTGCACTGCTTGACGTTGCTCAATAATTTCTTCCTGTGCCTTCTTGAGGGCCTGGGTGGCATGCACTTTTTCTTTGTGAGCATGTTGAAGGTGTACTTCGACTGTATCAACAATCTTGTGGAGTTGGACTGATTCATCTCCTTCTTCTGTTGTTCCTTCTGGCAGAGGCATAGTAGAGATTGCTCAGCTAGATTGGAGTGCCTACTGTACTCCTTGGAGCGTGATCTAAATCTGGCTATACATTTATTCCTACTTATATATTATTTCCTTTGAAGCATCATTGACCACTGCAACAATGAAATCAAAGTCATCCAACATGAGGGCAGTTCACATCTTAGTTATAGGGGATCTTGGTTTCTTTTTGGAGGAATACTTCAGAGGTGAAACCTTCATTTTCTTGGATGAGTCCACTTCGTCCCTGGGTAGTGGTACTTCGACTTGTTGTTGCTTAGATTCTGCACCTTCTTCATCATCACCTTCTTCGTCTGGCATAATGGAAGTCATCCTTTTAGATCTGCTATATATATCCTGAACCTCTTTGGGCTTCTTCATCTCCTTTTTCTTCTTTGTCCTACTGGGCCCAGGTGTATCTTGCACAAATTATAGGCTGTCGATGTCTGAAATTTCTACGGGGCCTACTAAAACAAGTTACAAGGAGGTCCATCGACCACTCCTTATTTATCTCTTCTAGGTCCTCTTCTATCAGCTTATAGTAGGACTTGTTCTTGGTGCTCATCAGCGCGTGGGGTTAGGTATATAAAATGGTGGTCTGCAATAAAATTTATCAAAGGTTAGAACCTCTGTAAAGTGTTCGGGGTTATGCGAGGTTCACTCCTTATGGATTCTTTCAGTTGATTATAATATACGTGGAAAACGACATTCGATATTCGATTTCCATTTTTTGCTCATGTCGTTCAAGTACCACAAGGTACTAAACTTTGCAGCTAGTGGCTCAAAAGGGTCAAGGTCCGGGAAAGTTGCACCTTTTGGTAGCTCCCATGCAACAAAGGAGATCAGTATCAGGAGCTAGCTAAAATGGAATTTGTGCCCTTGATCCTGAGCTTCTCTGTAGTCAATCTCCAGTTGATTCACCAGGTACTTCGCCCAGTTCATCTGTAGTCCCTCTGCGCACTTTCCTATGAGGTAAACTATGAATCCTGATACTTTTGTTGGTCTATTCTTATGTACTAGCTTCCCTGTGATTAGTTAGCATGTGAGGTGTGGATATCCCGTGATCTCCTCTTTGCCATGTGATCCTTCTCTGACTGGATGTTGGAGTACCGAAAATGGTCAAATATGACCAAGTATTCCTCAAAACTTGGTCAAGGGCCAATAGGTCCCCAACACTCACCTGTGACTCATCCTGAGTCACTCAGGTCTGTCCAGTTCCACTTCGAATGCCTCGTGCTTGGCTCAAGCTGCTTCGACCTGCTGCTTTGTGATTTCCTCCTGCTCGTTGAACTCCTATATGAGTCTGTTATTGATTGGTCCTTCTAGGTGTTACTCTGCTTTAATCATGACCCGTTGTAGCTCTGTCCCTTGGTTCTCAATCTCTAAAAATAGTTGACATGCTTTATCCTACAAAGGTTGAATTTGTTGCATCACTTCCATGACCTTGCTCTGGATCATCTGGATATGATACTGTGAGACATGTTGCTCATGGTATTGCTTCATTTTCTCTATAGTTGATAGGGCCTTCAACTACATATGAATTCTATCTACATGTTGCTTCACCACCTAGAGTTGTGACTCTAGTTTATGTAATTCTGGGTACTCGGTTAGGTTCTCATGTATATGTGTGCTTCAGGTACTTAGTTGTTTGCATTCTTCAGTGAGTTCTTTAATCCTTTCTACTATACCTCGGACAGTTATTTATCATTGATCGCACTCTTCTTGCGGGGTACTTGGGATGATCTAAAGCTCCAAGTCCACAACTCTTTGCTACAGTTGCTGAATAAATTCAACAAGCTTCATAACTTGATGATCTAAGGGTTCTTTGGCCTTTTGTTCTAAGCCAGTCATAGAGAAAAATTCTCTATTAACAACTTCTTCAATTCCAATCTACTTCACGAGAAGCTACTCCTTCTCCTTTTGGATTTTTTCTCTGTCTCTATCAAATTTCTCATGGATGGCCTCCTTCTCTTACTGTGCAGCTCAGCACTGCTCTATGATTTCCTCCTATGCTTTCTTTAGGGCCTAGGTGGCCTTCACTATTACTTCTTCTGCTTTTTGAAGGCATACTTCAACTATGTCGGAAATTCTACAGAGTTGAACTGATTTGTCTCTTGCTTCTGTTGTTCCTTCTAGCATGGGTGAAGTGGAGACTATGTGGTTAGACTGAAGTGCTTGTTTCACTCCTTGGAGCTCAGCTTCAATTCTTTCGTACATCATCTGTTTCTTGGCCTCCTACTTTTCTATAATTTCTTCTATGGCTTCATTCAAAGTTGCGAGGAGAAAGATGAAGTCATCAAGGTTGAGTGTGGTCTTCATCTTGGTCACGGTCTCTTTTGCTTTCTTCTTAGAGAAATACTTCGAAGGTGACCATTTTATCTTCCTTGGAACTTCGACTTCTTCTTCTACTTGTTGTTTGACTTCCTCTAGGTCATCGTTGTTACCTTCTTGATCGGGTGTGATGGAAGTTGTCTTTACAGAGTAGTTATCTACATCCTGAACCTCTTTAGGCTTCTTTGTTTCCTTTGTATTCTTTGTCTTCTTCATCTTAATGGGCCTAGGTGTGTCCTGCGTAGCTTTTGGGCTGTCAATATCTGAAATGTCTGCTAGATCTGCTGGAACAAGGAGGTCCACTAACCATTCCTTGGTGATTTCTTCTAGGTCTTCTTCAATCAGCTTATAATAGGACTGAAGATGTTCTTGGTGTTCATCAGTGCATGGAGTTAGGTATATAAAGTGGTGGTCCATGCTAAACTTTATCAAAGGTTGGAACCTTTGTAAAGTGTTCAGGGTTATGCGAGGCTCACCCCCTATGGCTACTTTCAGTTGGTTATAGTATCTGTGAAAAATGGCATTTGATTGCCACTACTTTCTCATGTCCATCGAGTACCATAAGGTACTAAAATTCATAGCTAATGGTTCTAATGGGTCGAGGTCAGGGAAGGTTGCACCTTTTGGTAGCTCCCATGCAACAAATGCGATCAATATTAGCAGCCAACTAAAGTGGAATTCATGCCCCTGGTCTTGGGCTTCTCCATAGTCAATTTCTAGTTGATTGACCAAATATTTTTCCCAATTCATTCATAGTCCCTCCGCACACTTCCCTGTGAGGTCAACTACAAAGACGGATACTTGTGTAGGTATATTCTTATGTACCAGCTTCCCTGCTGTTACCCATGATTTTGGTCATCATGATGATGTATTGATGTTGGTGTATTCAGGATCTTCATAAGAACTTTATCCTGAGAAAATTTATGCTCATCTCTTCCCAGAAGACTCATTTTTGAAGAAGGTTCACAAATTGCTAATATATTAGGGTGCGAGAATGACCGATTCTCGCAGGCTACCTTAAGACAGGGTGCGAACTTCTCGCACTGTGTTGAATAGCCAGGGTGCGAACTCGTCCTAAAGCATGGAAAAAGATGAATTCTCGATGTTTCTAGAAGGGAATCTTCGAGAAGAATGGGTTGGAATTCGAATGGTTATCCTTGTACTAGATTTCCTAATATCGCGGGATCATTCTTATCCAAGTAACTATCTCATTCTCTCCTATATATTGAGGGAATTCTCATGGAAAAGGTTAAGCAAGATTCATTGGAGAATTGGTGAAAGAATTGTGTGAAGGACTTAGCTTGAACAGTAGCTTGGAGACTCTAGCAAGTCTATCAATAGGATTTGATCTTCTTCATGCAAGGATTGAGCAAGTGTGTGTGTTGGAGCCAAGAGCCATCGAAAGGAATCTTGCAACATCAAGGCGATCAGGTTGTAATCTTTACTTTCAATTAATATGATACAATGACATGTCCCTTTCCCATAAAGTTATTCTCACTTTATTGTGTAATTCCTTGGTCATACACATAAGTTGAAAGTTGAATATATTTTTCTATCTTCACTTTGGTTGGTTTGTGTTGTCTTGGTCCTGACCTCACGAGAGCACCAGAGCGAAGCGGGAGCAACAAAGACCCTAGGAAGCGATATAAAGGTATGTTACTTGTTCCTTCCTACTAGTTAATTCAATGGTCAAAAATTAGGGAAAGAGTCATGTCCTGTCCTATTTTGTTCTACATCCAAGTGGATCCAGGGAGATCTGTTAGTGTCCGCACCTACTGATTAGTCCGATAACAAAATTGGCAACTCCACTAGGGATTATAACCTGTTTTCTTTGTGGTTTTTGGTATTTTCCTTGGCCATTTGTTCTTGTCTTACCTTTCTCCATTCATATCAATCTCTGAGTCTTCAGGATACCCTGATAGACCCTTTGGGTCCAGAGGCCTCTTCAAATTTTGTTTCACTTTCCAAAAATTTGACTAGTTTCAGAGGTTCTCACACTGCACTCCACAGTAGCCTGCGAGAATCTACAGGGTTCACATCCTGCATTTAGGTTCAGTGTGAGGTTCTCACACTCTTCTCAAGAGTCTTTAGGATACCCTGATAGACCCTCTAGGTCTAGAGGCCTCTTCAAATTTTGCTTCATTTTCCAAAAATTTGACTAGTTTCAGAGGTTCTCACATTACACTCCATAGTAGCCTGCGAGAATCTATAGGGTTTGCATCTTGATTTTAGGTTCAGTGTGAGGTTCTTGTACTCTTCTCAAGAGCCACCTGTGAGAATCACTAATTCTCGTACTGTGTAAGATTGCCAGCTTGGGAACTCATTTTTTCAAAGTTTTGGATTTGAATTTTGGCATCTTCAACTGCCCAGATCAGTCTAGGTGCCTCATAAGAGTTTCTTGGATCATTGATTGATGTCTTTCTTGTCTTCATTTTCATGCATGGATAGTATTAGGATTTCAAAGGATTTTCTTGTCACTTTTGTCTTCACTTTCGTTTCTTGACTTTTCTTGGCAAAGCTATATTCTTTGCTTTCAGAATCTGAGTGTGCTTGTTTGGTTAAGGACCAGCAATCGGTTGAAAGTTGAGTTTCTTGGTCTTTATCATTTTCTTATTGTTTGAAAGAGCACTTTTCTTATGCAATTGAAAAGACTAGATTGGTTTGCTTGTTATTTTTGTTTTCATTGAAAGAGTGGTTTGGGTTTTTATCATTGTTTGTTCATTGGTTTTTGATTTTCTGTATTCTCACTATCACGGTGTGGGTCCTTTTTGAAAAGTGAACAAAGTTTTTCTTTCAAAAATCTTTTTTGTCTTCGAAAACATTGAAAATCAGTTGTTGAAATTATTGGAAAAGAAGCAATAGAGAATTGTTATGGATGCGTGATTTGTTGCCTTTGCATTTTAAAGGAAATTGTGTCTTGTAGTTCAAAGTTTGATCCGGAAAACTTCTCTTTCCCTCCCATACATAGGATTCATTGAACGAAAATCAATATGTTTTTCATTCTCATCCATGCATCGTTGGGTCAGAGTCATACAACATCAGTTTCATGTCCGTTTCCTTTGAGTAAACAATAGCTCTTAATAACACCACACAATTGTAAAATTTACCTAGTAACTCTTTTCTAGGGTTCTATTACACCAACATTTAGCTAGGCTAGTGCTTTGGAATAGAAACAGAGATACACTCTCCAAAGCATAAAACACACAATAGCATCTTTTGTTAAGGAGTGTTAAATTCCATTTGCAACATCTTGTCCTCGGAAGCCCTTCTCACACAAGGGTCAAGCATGAGGTCGCATTGATAATGACAGAGTTACTCACCCTGCTTTGTTGATATCAGTGTAGATATTGCACGTATTATGGGGATCACTCAGAGGTATACCCACAATGATGAGTGGAAGCCTTTTGAGCTGATTTCGGGCTAGATACCCTGCCCTTGCGTGTGGATCGGGTTGTTGACTGTCCCCCCAGGCTTTATTGTTGTTGGTGGTAACCTTAGTGGCCTATCTTTATAGGTTCTTACATGAGGTGACTGTGAAGGAGAAAGTCTTCACAGTACCTGGAATTGACGTTGACCAAAATCACTTGGGCTCCTTGGAGGGTATACCCAAGATTATGTGTGCGAGCTTGCACCAGGGTGTAAGTCCGTTAAGCAGGTCGTCAGCGTAACTTTTCCACCCTAGCCTAGCCCCTTCTCATCTCATTGTTGTGATGTTGGATTTCATCACCAACTAGTGGCTTCGGAATTAGAACGTCTTATTTGCTTGGTGATTGCTTCCTAGATTTTTTTTACTAGCGTGTGTTGTTTGTTTATCGAAGTTGACCATACGATTTTCTTCATGAAGTTTGTCACTCATTTACAATAGCTCCTCCATGTCATTCATGTAGAATGTAGGGTTTATCTCCAGAGCATATGGAAGGTTCTAAACCATTGCCTACAAGTACACCCGAGGGCTCTCCTCGGTAAAGTGAAGTCACAGTCGTCACCATGCCACAAGTGGAACGAACTGACTCGCTAGAAAATTTTTGAATTACAAATACTTGAGAGGATTTTCGACTTCATCGTGATTCTGAGCGACCATTTATGCGAATGAATTCTTCTGGAGACTTAGTTGTTACATCTTCTGGATCACCAGTTGAACCCTTTCCAGGCATAGAAGGCCAAGATATTTTTTGGTCTACAGGTGTTTTCCAATGGGACCTTTTTGGTCCAGGTTCACCTATGATTTCTGAAATCAACCCATCTGTGATTTCCTGAAATATCTAGTCCAGAGATAGTATCGTTGACTACTGCTTATCACTTTACCATCCCTTCTTAAATGGCCCATCTCATAGATACTACGAGCATTCCAACCGGGTTTACTACGGTTAGTCTTGCTCCCATCAACACACCGTGAACGCCCAACATCATTCTGACACTACCACCCAGATACCGTGCGTTGAATGCTTCCATTCCTACTCTTGCACAAACTCCATCTGAATCTCCTGGTGGTCCTTCTTCTTCTGGGAACTCTCTTCCCGGTTTTATTCCAACACTCCCTTAATTTCCTTTTGGAGTACCTTCTTCATCTTCCACTGGCAGTCTTAATCCTAGTGGCACTATTCCATCATTCACTCCAAATTACCAGTTTCCAGTTGGTGGACAACTTCACCAAGGTGGTCTGACTCAACCCCCTCTCAGTAGGCAAATTCCTTTTGGAATGCAAATCCTAATTGGAACACAACCCCGAATTAGAACATTGCCCCCAATTGGAAAACCACCTTCGATGGGAGGACCAACCCCACCTTATGGGAAAAACATACCTCTGTCCTTGGCCCAGTATTGGAATCAGTTGATACAACATCCTCCTCAATCGACTGGGGGGTAGTAGTTTCCAGATGCATCTGTAATACCCCCTAGTGTGGGCCAACCATATCCAGGTTCGTTCAATCCCATTTGGGGGGTGAATGCTCAACCTCAAGTCCCTGTTCTAGGGTATAATCCTATGAGCTACTATCCTCTCCAATCACCCCCGAATCTACCTGGGTCTTCACATTATATGCAGACTACTTATGGTCCTACTGGTTTGTCGACGGGGCTTCCTCCCCAAAGCCACCAGTACCCGCAGGTGAATCGACAGTTACCCTTCATAGCCACTTTGGATCTTCTGGACTTGTCAAGGATTTTAAATGATCCTATTTGTCACTCTCCCCAATGGCCTGCTATACCAGCTAAGCTTCCATCGGACATTCCTAAATTCAATAGCAAAGCGGGAGAGGACCCAAACAATCACGTTATGACTGTTCACCTATGGTGCTCATCCAACTCATTGATGGATGACTCTATTCGTTTACATATTTTTCAATGAACTCTCATGGGTTCTGCTATGAAGTGGTATATCGAATTTCCACGAGGTTTCTTCTCTGACTTCAACACCCTAGCTATGGCTTTCCTCACACACTACCAGTTACTGATTCATTATGACATGGGGACCGAGATTTTGACTTCTTTCAAATAGAACAAAGCCACTCATATATCCGATCACATTCATGAGTGGCAACGACGACGACTTCTTATTAAACTTGAACTCCCCGATTAGTTGTTGGCAGAATGGTTCACCAAATCATTTTTGAACGAAATCGATCGTGACATTTCCATGGGTGGAGTGGTCACATAAGAGCAGGCTATAAGTCATGCTCAATATCTTGACTTACCTCACAAACGGGAACCCTTTACGATTTACTGCCTGACTTACCTCGCCCTAATACTTCCAGCACTTCAACTACTCCATCTGCTTTGCATGCAGCTGATGATGTGATTGGCACTTTCTAGGCCCAACCACATTCTGCTTCAAGCGCAAACCCCAAATCTGCTTCTTCTAATGTTCAAAATGCTCTGTCTCCTGCCCCTCCCACCAACAAGACTTCTGAGTTAAATGAATTCCAATCTACCCCAGCTGGTAAAAACAAATCTAAAAAGGGAAGGGGTAAGAATACGGAGGGTAAAAATAATTCTCAAGCAGAGAAAACCAAAACTACGCCTGTTGACGATTGGGATAAGCGCAAACCACGATACCCTTGTCTTATCTCTAGTGATGATCACTACACGAAGGATTGTCCATGACGCGACGAGGTCACTAAGTTCCTTCAAGGAGATCCAAAACCACTTACACTGGCCATTTTGTCCCAACCCTTCCCATCTCAACAATAGGCTCAGTTGGTCATTCATGACCAACCCTCATCTTCGACTACATCCTATGTCTTGATGTGTACTGGCGATTCTCAGCAGAGAAACATTGCACTCACTACTCGAGCCAAAGATTATTCTCCTTCTAAAGAGAAGGTTGATGATCTACCACCTTCCTTGGCACAACCCTCTCCCACGACTTCACCTACCAACAGTCCTCTTCATATCGAATGACCAAGCCTCGACACAGTTCTGTGACCCCCCCCAAAAGGCGTCATTCAGAAATCAACTTTCAATCCTCATGCTCGTGATGCCCAGAACTATAGCATTGTAGAATATCTATCCCAAGAACCTTTTGCGATGTCAGCCCTCGAAGTCCTTCAAAGTTGTCCTATGCAACGGAAGGCACTGTTGAAAGCTATCGGTGGAATCAATCCGACGAATATGAATTCAATAATCTTTGACTTGGAAGATCACATTCCAAGGTTACCCCCTCAACTCACGTTCCAGATCCAAGTGATTGTCTCTGACAAAAACATTTGCCAAACCGTTATCGACGAGGGTGCCTCAACGTGTGTCATGTCTCTTGCTTGCTGGAAAGCCATTGGCTCTTCTTCCTTGAATGAATCCTAGAACACTCTTAAAGCCTTCAATGGCTCTGATTTTAAGCCCTATGGTGTCCTTCCTTCATTGCCCATTACATTAGAAGGCAAGATGGTCCAATTCGAAGTGGAAGTCTTTGATGCTCCCCTTGATTATAATCTTCTGCTTGGTTGCAGCTGGATCGATTCCATGCGTGCAGTTGTGTCGACCCTTTTCCATGTGGTACATTTCCCACATCAAGTTAAGGTTGTCACCGTCGACCAACTAGCTTTCTTCAATTCTGATACCCATACTGGAAACGTACCATTTATTGCTAAAACCCCACCGGGTTATGAGAACGTCGGTGTAGGCCTTCTCAAGGACTCTTCGTTAATGGGTACTTTCCCCATTCCACCGCTCGATGTTCCACACTCGTCTGTTGTTTCCATCAACATGATCTCTACCTTGCTTCATGAACTTCCTATGTCTCATGACCCTTAGATAGTACCTGACCCTGGAGATCATCTTCATTTCGACAACATAATTCCATTAAGTCTAGTTGAATCAACCTATCGGGCCATTTAATCGACAACACCTTCTACCCCCTCTCTTGATGAGTTGTCTCCCGATCCATTTCATGTCATTTTTCCCACAAATGAGATGATCGCGTCTGTTATGGAGGAAACCCCTTGGGACGATGGGCATCATCATTCCATCCTCTTTCTGGAGCAACATACCATTGAGAACTATTAATCGATATTGACCCCGTCGACCATTGTTGTCATTTCCACCATTCCCGAGTCTGCACACGATGTGTTTTCCAAAGGGAACTTAAGCAATATCTCGCCCACGATTCCCCTCGACATATCCATCAAACCTGGAATCATCGAAAATGTCCATATTGGAGCTTCGTGTTCTTCTGATGAAGTCATCACCTACACATCCCTTTTCAAAGAGTTTCGTGACATATTCGCTTGGAGCTACAAAGAAATGTCGGGTATTGACCCTGAGATTGTGATACATGAGATAAAGACATACCCCGACACTAAACCCATCCGGCAATGCCTTCATCCAGTTCACCCACGTAAAGCGGCTGCTATAAAGCTCAAAGTCGAGAAACTTCTAAAAGCCAACTTTATTTATCCGGTGGCTCTCACAGACTGGGTTTCCAATCTTGTCCCGATTGACAAGAATCAAGGCACCATTCGTGTATGCATTGATTATAGGGATATCAACAAAGCTTGTCCAAAAGACAACTTTCCTACCCCCTTCATCGATTAGATTGTCGATGACTGCACCGGAAGTGAAATCTTCTCTCTCATGGATGGTTTCTTCGGATATAATCAAATCAACATTGTTCCCGTGGATCAACATAAAACCACTTTTATTTGTCCTTGGGGTACTTTTGCCTATCGGAAACTTCCTTTCAGTCTCAAGAACGCTAGCATGACTTTTCAACGTGCTATGTATTATGCTTTCCATGATATCAAGCACATCGTTCAACTATATTTGGATGATTTACCCACTCACTCAATGCATCGAGTTGATCACCCAAAACACCTCCGAGCCATTTTCGTTCACTGTCGGTTCTATCATATACGTTTGAATCCTTATAAGTGCATTTTCTGCCTGGAATCCATCCGACTTCTAGGTTTTATCGTTTCACATCAAGGGATCCGGGTGGATACTTTGAAGGTTGAGGTTATCCTTAATCTCCCTCCTCCTTCTACTCTTAGCCAGTTACAAAGTTTGCAAGGGAAAGCAAACTTTCTTCGTCATTTTATCCCAAATTATGCCGAGATAACTCGTGGATTTACGCGACTCTTAAAAAAGGGTTTAGAGTTCGTCTGGGATACCATTGCCAACAATGCTTTTGAAGCTTTGAAATTGTCCCTCACATGTGCTCCACTTCTCTTTCCCCCTGATTACAGTCACGATTATTTCCTTTATCTTGCTGCCTCGGATTACACCATTGGTATGGTTCTCATCCAAGAGGATGATGCTAACGACGAACATGTTATCTACTACTTGAGTCGAATTCTAACACCTACTGAAATCAAGTATTTACATGTCGAAAAACTAGCCTTGGCTGCCGTTCAAGCCGTCCAACACTTCCGGCACTATATCCTCTCACGCAAGACTAGGGTAATTTCTCATTGCAACCCTATGCAACATATTCTGACACGTCAATTTCTAGGGGGCAAATACTCCAAACGGATTGTGATATTCCAGGAGTTTGAATTGGAGTTCAAACACGCCAAGTCTAAGAAGTCCTTAGTTTTTGCTGAGTTGATATGCTATTTTCCCCATTATACAACGGAAAATGTAGCAACTGATTCATTACCCGATGGATCTCTTTTCCTTATCATCACTGATGATCTTTGGTATGGTGATATCATTATTTATCTCCAAACCCATACTTTCCAACCAACTTTGTCTGGTACTGACCGACGTCAAATACGCTATCAAGATCGTCAATATATTATCCTCAGGGATACTCTTTATCGTCGGAGGATTAACTCTGTTTTTCGACATTGCCTAACATTCGATGAAGTCGAGAAATATCTGAATGAATGCCATTCTGGAGCCTATGGTGGTCATATGTTTGGGTATGCTACTTCCCAGAAGATCTTATGAGCAGGGTATTTTTTTCCTTCTTTGTTTAACGATTGCATAATCACCGTTCAGAAATGCCATGCTTGCCAGACCTATAATAAAAAAATATAGTCATATCCTACTCCTCTTCACCCTGTGGTCTCAGTTGGTCTCTTTGAGAAATGAGGCATCGATTTCATGACATGTCACCCTCACTTGGCCTGGGGGCATGGTTACATCATTGTAGCCATTGATTACTTTACGAAATGGGCTGAGGCGATGTCGAAATTTGACAACATTGGAAAGACTGTAGCATTGTTCATTTTTAATCACGTCATAGCTCGTTTTGGTGTTCCCCAAGCTATCGTCACTGATCATGGTAGCCACTTCAGAAACTTCATGATGTCTGAACTTACTGAAAATTTGGGTCTTTGCCATGATAACTCAACGCTCTATTACCTACAAGCCAACGGCCAGGTCGAAGCAATTAACAAAGTTCTCATAACTATGCTCCGACGAATGATAGGGATTCATAAAACAAGTTGGCACAAAATGTTGTTTTCGGCATTGTGGGCATACCGGACATCCGTCAAGTCAGCTACTAGGTTTACACCTTTTCGGTTAGTCTATGGTGTGGAAGCCATTCTCCCGATTGAATGCGAGATACCCTCTTTAAAACTAGTTGTTGAACTCCTACTCAACACTTCTGTTGAGGAAGAATGTCTATTGTATCTTATGCGATTAGAAAAAACTCGACACAATGCTACCCTAGTTATAGAAGCTCAAAAAAAGCATGTCAAGGCCCAATACGACAAACATGTCAAGCCTCACATTTTCTCCGAAGGAGATCTCGTTCTCCTCTATGATCAAGATCGAGATATGCTAGGAGCTAGAAAATTCGAAGCCATGTGGTGAGGTCCTTATATCGTTTGACGAGTTTTGGAAAAATGAGCTTATGAGTTAGTAGATTACGATGGTATCCCTTTGAGTGAACCCAGGAATGGGTTGTACTTGAAGAAGAACTATGCATAAAATCATCTGTGCATGAGTACTTGTATTTTTATTGTATCATACTTCTTGTGTTGTTACTGTAGCTTTCTTTTGTCGTTATCTGGTCTCTGCCCTTATGTGACGTTGTGTTTGATTTCCAGATGTCAGAGTCTTTGATACCCTATATTGGCTTCGCTGATGGCACTAGCCGTAGTACTCAGAACCTTGATTTCGCTACATGGGCAATTTACGCCCCTACAAACGAACTTGTCTCCTTACGAGGTGTGTGTCTCGGCCGTGCGACCAAAAAAATTGCAGAGTATAGCACCGTTATTGAATTTTTGGTTGATGCTATCTCACTCGAAATTCGTCATTTGGTTGTGCGACTTGATTCGCAGCTTGTAGTACTACAGTTAAGTAATGTCTATACTATTCAAAGTCCTACTTTGTTACGGGTGTATTTGCAAATTCACCTCTTGGAATGTTATTTTGATTACATTGA
>CBVK0100413681.1:0-19410 GCA_900067695.1 Picea abies
ATTCTCATCAAAGAAAATACATATTATATTACATCAATCATCAATCAATCAATCCTTTGACATCAATCAATCACTTGACATAAATAAATGACATCAATCAATCAAACCATTGGCATCAATGACAACATGATCCAACATATGCATCAGTGCACACAAAAAAATCTTCATCTATATATGTAATCTTCGATATTGGCGCACTAGTCAATATGTATTTCAACTGTTGAAAGTTTTCTTCACATTTTGGAGTCCATTCAAATTTCACTCCCTTATTTTGAAATGAAGTGATTGGGCTTGCATTCTTTGAGAATAATTTTATGAATCTTCAGTAATAACTAACAAGACCCATGAATGATCTGACCTATATAACATTTATTGGCATTGGAAATCCTCTAATGGCCTCTATCTTCTCTGGATCAATTGTTATCTCATCTAATGAAATAGTATGCCCCAAGTAGTGAATCTTATTTTGATAAAAGATGCACTTAATTATCTTGGCATACAATTTATGCTCTCTTAAAACTTGGAACATGATTCTTAAATGTTCTCATTATCTTCCTATGTCTTTGAGTAGATGAGAATACCATATAAGAAAATAATCACAAACTTGTCCAAGTATTCCCTAAATATTCCATTCATGAGGCACATAAAAATAGTTGGGGCATTTGATAGCCCAAATGACACTACCATAAATTCATAATTCCCATACCTTGTCCCTAATGTTTTCTTGTTGATATCCTCTTATTTTATCCTCACTTAATGATAACTTGACCTCAAGTCGATATTGGAAACGATTCTTGCACATTTCAGTTGATCAAAAGATCATCAATCCTTGGAAAAGGATATTTGTTCTTTATGGCGACCTTATTCAACTGCTTAAAATCAAAACACATCCTTAAGGTTCCATCCTACATCTTCACAAAAATAACTGGGGCTCCCCAAGGTGACATGCGTGGGAATAAATACCCCTTCTTCAAAATTTCTTCAAGCTACATATGTAACTCCTTCAATCCGGGTGTGCCCATTTTGTAAGGTTTCTTGGGCACTAGGTCAGCTCATGGCACCAAATCAATAGAGAAATCAATGTCCCTCTTTTGTGGAAGTCTTGATATTTCCCCAAAATCATCTTCAAAATATCTAAATACCATATGGTCTTCAATGCTTTCAGATTTCCACTTTATCCCTAGCTTCCTCTTCCATAGGGGCTACAAAATTTTGACATCCTTCTCGAAAACTATTTTTCAACTACATAGTTGAAATTTCTCTAATAGTTACAGCTTTCAGAATGCCTTGGATTTTTCCTTGCTTCCCTCCCTCATTAAGTCAAATGATTGTCTTGTTGTAATAGTCTAGGACATTATGGTGTTTCTCCAACCAATCCATGCCAATTATACAATCATATGAACCCAATGGTATGATGTTCACATCTACCTTTATGTTGAGTCCATTCATGTCTATGGGGAAATCTTTAACTAGCTCATTGATTTTCCTCTTAGTCATTGTGGTCAATTGAACTAACCAAGATTTATCATGCTTAGTACTATGTAAGTGCAACCTTTCAACAATGTTGTATTTTATGTAACTATGGATAGCTCCAAGATCAATTAAAATTGCTATGGGTTTGTTATCAATCTTACCTTCCACTTCAATCATGGGGGATTGATACTCTATGTAAGACACCCAACCACATAATCCTTACTTAGGTTGATGGGGTGTTAAAGTTTCACCTTTCCTCAATCATCTCAAAAAATCTTCTCGAGGGAACCATTGTCTTGTTCTCATAAAGATCTTTCCAACGACAGTAAGTATGCTCAGATCCAAGTCCTGGATCAAAATTTATTTCCTTCCAAAGTTTCTTAGGCCCTTATTGGTTCAAGGGCCACCTCATTAACATGTGTCATCCACGTGTCCTCCCATCCTTCATGTTATCCTACGTGGAACTAATGAGGCACCTTCCACTTGACCCATCAGACCCTCTATATCAAAGGTTTCGATCAAGTGGGGCCCATCTTCGTCATCGTCGAGGTTACCATTCCACAAAGTTACTAACGAACCCAAATACCAGCTTTGATGAAGACCACTCTATCGGGACTAATCCAGATCTGACAACTCTTGGGCCTGACCTCCAATGGATTTGATCATGCCGACACTTCTAACCTTCCCGAGGATTATCATATGTCTTCCCACCTTTTATTAACGGATCTAGTGGGGTCCACTACAGAAATGTTGATTCCAAGAAGCACAACGTAATACCCTTGCCTGCAAATGGGTTGCAATTCCTATTTATTTATATACATATAATTAATAATATACTAGATAGGTGGGACTCCCTTGTTTGAATCATGGTGAAAAATAAACGCTTCTCTGAATTACGCTCATGACAACTTTATGAAGCATTTTAAAGTTAGAGAAAATCACATGAATTCAAACAAATTTTCACATGCAATCAATGATTATAAGCACTAAAAATTTAAAATTCAAAATAAAGTGACAAGCACTTTGGTTATAATTGTTATACATATGCTTTGGCATATGGTTAAAATTCATACTTTCAACTCACACTCACATTGGTTATAACATATTACATTCATGCTATATTGTGTTTGTGATGTTGGTTATATTTTGGGGACAATAGCTATGTTTATACAAATGTTTTATGGTCAATCGATCCTTGAAAAGTGGAACTTGTTAAAAATATGGGGCATATTATATTATGGCGATGGTATAAAACTATGGATAAGAGGGTTTTCATTTCAATTTGAAAAAATATAAGTGGCATGTTGGATTTTAATTAAATTTGATTAATGCAAAATGATGAAGTTTGGATGCACTCCACCCTAGCTATGGTTGATGAAAATTAATGAGTGGGTGCAAAAGCAATGTGCATTTACTGCATGTCTTTCTTACCTCACCTCGATCTCACCACCCTCACCTTGTCACACATTTTGGTTTCTCTGGTTGATTTTCCTTCGTTTCGCCCAGCCGTTGGAGAATAGTGGCGGTCTTTGGTTCTTTTCGGCTCTTTCCTCACATGTATGGTGACTCTCTCCCTTCCATTCATCATTCTAGACTCACTCTGGATAGAATCTCTATGTTGACTCTTAGAATTAGTATGCAGAGTGATTTCTTTCTGAAATATATGGTGATTGGATGTGTATTATGTCTGTGCAAATGATATTGGTTGGTGTTTCGAATGTTGCAAATTGGAATTTGTTTTAATGTTCCTTCATGTTGAAGTTATTCATTTATGGTTGTGCTCGGGGTGGATGATTGGTTATTATTGCTCCTTGTTGTTAATAGAGTTATGGTAGTTTTTGTTTGTTATCACCCACATCCCAAGATAGAATTCTGGAGGGTTTTATGGTAAAGAAATGAGATGGTCGTTATTGGGTTCTTTCAATGTAGTATTATTACCTCCTACTCTACTCATGAGGCTTTGTTTCCCTATTGATTTTTCATTTCACAGTTTGAAAGTATGCAAGTCTGGTTCTACCTTGCGGCCACCTTGGAAATAACTGTGTCAAACCTTGTTGGAAATTTTGGTTTCATGTTATAAACCCCACCTGCAAATTTGTCTCACTCACCTGGTTGTTCAGACCATGTTCTCTTTTTTCGTGGTTGTTGTGAGCTTGAACATGGATTGTGAATCAATTATGTGTTAACCTGACAGCGAAAATATTCGTTACTTGCATATATCCTTGGTCCATTGGTTGATTACCTACATGATTTTTGGTCATTTTGAAGACTGTATAGTGAATAAAAGAAAAGAACGCCAGGGTTTCAAACCCGACCTATCACATAGAAAATACTGTAAGTGGATACCAGCCTCATATGTTCAATATTTGTTGGCCTTGTTACACTCCATTACACACTTGATGTGGTCTATTTTAACTAATGGAAAATGATTATGTTGATATTCCATCATATTAAAAGGACTCTACAAATAAAAGAAATAAATTGTACAGTAGGAAGAAATTCATTATAGTTGTTTTGGCTCGGTGATGTTTGGAGTCATTTGATTTTTAGGAAAAAGGAAAAGAAACCAACTAATAGAATAAAGGATCTCGAACCCATTCCATTGTGCATCAATTGAAATTGGTTGATGTAAATGATTAATTTCAATGGATTTTTCTCATCCTCCTCATGTCTTCTCTAAGCGCTCTGTATATGATCATTGATAGTTTGAATTATGGACATTCTATATATAAATTGTGTTGTTGTCTGATCAAACATGAATGAAAAAAGGATAGGAAATACAATGGATGTGTTTGACAATCTTGGAATTTTGCTTTGGGTTTGATATAGAAGTTGTTGTGTCTTTAACTTTGAGATTTCCTACAGTTTAATTTGTTTTTTGGAAATTAAGGGTATGCTATTTTAAAAGAACAAGTGTTGTTTTATTTAATGTAACAATGTCCATTTCATTTCTCGTTCATTATACCATTTTTCTCTCCTTACAAGCCCGCCATCTTCCCATATTCATTTTTAAATCCATGTTTTGTTATTGTAAATGGTATTTCAAAAGAAATAATAAAAAGGAAAAGGAAGTGACTGGTGTTTGAAAATTGGAAATGGAAGTATTGTTTTTAGATGGAATTCGCATCTGTGTTTGCTTGAAAAGCATATGTTGGTGGTTCCCATCCATGCTACCACTTTTAATTCATTATCAACCATTCATATTCCCAATAACCCTATCATTCCATGTTCAATAGAAATTAATTATTGATTTGAGTAATATGATGAATGGATTGATTGCATGTGATTCTGTTGAGGATGATAGATCCAACCTTTGATTTTATTTAGGTAGGGTTGATGCATGGACTTTCAAGAGTTTTCATAACTAATTAGAACATTTCTTCAGGATGATCTTTTTCAACAGAGGTAGTAATGGCAGAGGAAATAGAGGTCGGGGAAATTGGAAAATGGGTCATAGAAGACCTTAGTTTTCAATAAATTTTGATGTTGATCCCCAGGAATTGAACCATCTTTTCCAATATGGGTTCTTCAAACTAGTAGGACAAGGGATCCTCCATCCCTAACCTGAAAGACCTCCCTTCCAAGCACATAAAAAATGTTTATGGTATCCCAGTCCCTCCTCGTGTATCAATGTGACCAGAACCACCCTCCAAGGATGGTTCAAAAGATATTGTCCACTAGCCTATTTTTCATCATCAAAATTGGCCTACTGCTTCTTTACCATTACCCCCTCCACCACCAAAGAATCAAATTTCCCAAGCTGATCATGTTGTCTCACCCGTGGAGTCATCTCATGTCAGTAAGAGATTAAGAACAGATGTCCCTAAGCCTGTGCAGGACAAGGGAAAAGGAGTAGCCACTCCCTCCAACTCATCCAAAGAATCTTCCAAATCTGTGTCTTCTTGCCTTCATCTTAAGGGTGATTGTTCTCATGTTATCATTGCAGTTAAGCCTTAAGCATCTAACCAGCCAAAGACTGCCACATAAAACTCAAAAGGGGACAATAGTGAAAAGAGGCCAAATGCCTCTCACAGTAAATATGGTTTTTGACGATGGTTAATGTTATTTTTTATGTTGAAGACAATATTTTTACTTTGACAAAGTTTTTGATAGCAGGCATATATTTAGGCAGTTTTTTTGGGGACAACATGGATATGATACTTTTGGATATGGTCATATTATATTTTGTTGATATTTAAAATATTTGATCATAATTATGAGAACGAGAGTTACAAGGAGGATATATTTGAAATCAAATGATTGAGTTTTATATTTTATTTGTTGGGAGTCACAAGGGGTCCCACCTCTTTAGTTATTATTAATTAGACCTTTATTTATATACACTATTATTACTTGTCTTAACTACTTATTTAAGCTAATTTTGCTTAACTAAAGAAAGGTAGTTGAACTACCCTAACTTATTGAGAAGGAAAAAAAGCTCAATGAGATGAAGAGACAAGGGGGAGAGAATAGAAGGAGAACTACAACCATAAGGTTTGCTATATACTAGTGAGATACTTTTAACTTTCATTCATTCTGAGTTTACTAGAAAGCTTAATCCTCTTGATGAAAGCAAGGTCTTCTTGAAGGAAACAGAATTCAAAAAATGAATCACTTATTTCAACATCTTGTTTTAACGTTGTATGATTTATCTTTGGAAGTCTATGTATTTTTGTTTGTGCATGAATTGAATTTCATGACTGATAAAGAATATCTTGTAGATTCAAGTGATGGAATTTAGTGGCAAGCTGATTCAAATCTTTAGCTTCATTTTTCTTCTTGTTGTTAGAGACTTTTTGTATGGTGCCCATCGAAGGTTTCTAAATTTGACTTTGGTCCCTACCCTCGCAGGGGTTTGTAGAGAGAACTTAGTTTTGTATCTCATAATGAAATAAATGAAAAATCAGATTATTGTTTCAGTCTCACACATGTGATTTAATGATTTGGTTCATTCTTTTGATTTTATCTCCATGTACACATTTGTATAATTTTTGTACACATTCATGTAACTTTGTTTAAGTTTATTTATGTTGCATTGTTATATTTAACACATAAAACCATCCTTGATCCTTTGTACTTAATACTTGTGGATTAAGCAATTGTTTTTGAGGCTATAAACCCCGAGTAACATTCCCAATTATCTTGTCTTTGCCCGACAAGATCTAAAAATGCTTGAGTAAGGTTTTCCATACCTTTTCCTCAGCATTTATTTGGCGACCATACTGGGGGAGATCTTCCATATCTCTTTGGTTAATTGTATTCACAATTATCTTCAAATTTTTTTATTTTGTCTAAGTACTCCTTGATTGATTTATTTCCTATGATAGTACCTGTTACAAGACAACCCAATATTGGAAATGGTCTTGATGAACAAACTAGCATTGTTTTGACCTTATTCAACACTATTTGGGAAATTGCTAGTACTCTTGTTGAACTTGAACGCTTTTTGGAAGTAATTGAAAGAGATATAAGTATCTGTGAACATTGGGAAGACAGGAAAAGGCAGCCCAAAAATTAGAAGTAACCTCTCTTTTCCTAAATCCTTGGTTTTCCTTTTCATTTCCTCAAATCGTCACATCTCTCTCAAAGAAGGGGATTGTCCCCTAAAACTACTCCTATTTTTAAAATAAGGAGGAAAATTGTTCTATCAACCCAAGAAAGTTCTTTAAGGAGAACTTTGTCTGATTCTACTAGTTCACCTTCATCACCTATACCTATTACCTTCAACATGACCTATGTGGGTAGTGGTAGTGGAACCGGAGGTGCCTCCTCCTCCCAACCTTCTGCTTCTTCAGTAATTGGTAATATATATAGCCATCAAGTCCATGTTCAATCCATTACCAATCCGACTAAAGTGGTAAAGAAATATGGTATTTTTTAGTTCGAAGAAGATGCTACGACCATCCCATGGCACATGTCCTCTCCCCTAAATATGGCACCGAATACTCACCCATTACCAAAGTTTAAGGAACATTTACCTAATTTTTTGGGAAATAAAATCGTTACCACAAATGAACACCTAGTAGAATTTTCTAATTCTTTTCATAAAATAGGGGCCAATGATAACAACACTTGCATGTGTTTATTTGTCTACTCCCTCGAAGGGAAAGCTATGAAATATTTTTTTGATCCCCTCCCAAAATTATTTCCACTTGGGAAGAGTTGGTTTATTGGATCAAGTCCACTTATGGATAGTCCAAGAGTCCAGCTGAGCATTTAAGGGAATACAACAACATTTCCTATAAATATGGTGAAACCATTAAGTATTTTAACCTTTGTTTCACCAAATTATAGAATCAAATACGTGAACTAATCCGCCCTAAAAATCAGGTTGATTTCATGCATTATTATAATACGCTACCTTCCCCTTATCATCATAGACTAGAAGAAAAGGATATTGACAATCTCGGCTCCGCTCTTCATACTTGTCTAGAATATGAAGAGAAACTCGAAATAACAGGTCTCCCTAAAGGGGACTCGGTCAAGAAAACAGATATGTTTTCCCTCCTGCAACTAGTGTAGGATATGAATAATAAGATGATATCCTAAGAACAAAAGGGAAGTGTTTCTTCACCCGCCCCTGGGGAATCTTCTTCTTCCTCGATTCATTTTAGGAATACTAATAAAAATACTTTTCAGCCAAAGGCCATTATGTCTCACAGTTGGTGTAACTTCTATGAAGAAAATCATGAAGAAAGTAATTGTGAAGTTAAGAAAAATGTCAGAGATAAGATATTTGGTAAAAGGACCAATACCACAATCGTTGTTATAGATTGGTTTGAACTAGAGGATGTTATGATAATCAATACCAGGAACAAATCTTACACTGCCAAGGGAAAATATGACCCTCCACATACTTCTTCCTCCCCAAGCTCATATTTGCAATGTGTCGGTGCACAAGCTGTCAAAACTCTAGAAAATAAAGGAGTTCCTTCCCCTCTTCCCTCTTCTAAATACAACATCCTTAATAAATTGGCTAATATCAAGGATGAAGCTACTCTTTTGGACATGTTTTTCGTCCCTGAACAATAAAAGCATCTCAAGAATTTTATGGAAGGTAAAATTTCTTCCATAGCCAATCTTTTTGAAGAGTCAAAACAAGAGGATTCAACTGTAAATAAATAGGTGTAAATAATTTTAGGAACCCTGTAAAAAAATCCCCCTTTTTATATTTCTATTAAAATTATGGATAAAATAACTCATTGTTTCCTAATTGATGGTGGGTCTAGTCCAAGTGTAATGTAAAAAATTATCATGGAAGAGCTTGGCTTATCATGCACTAATGAAAATTCTAGAAGAATGATCTCTTATAACTGTATGCAACAGTCAACTATAGGTGAAATCAAAGATGTAACCTTAGTTTTGTGCGTGCATCCTGAAATAAGAGCAACCCTTAGTATCCAGGTAATTGATATGTCAATAAGAAACTATTCAATTATTTTAAGAAGAGACTGGCAAGCCTTAACAGGTGGATATCTTTCACTTTACGGGACACGTCTGTCCCTTGGAAAGGAAATAACATTGTAGTCTTGAGGGAAGGAATAATTTCACCATATATAGAGAGTGTTCCCCAACCTAACATAAATTATCTTGAGGAAGATTTGGGAATATACTCTATCTTTTCTGATGAGGGTGACACTATCCTTGAACCAATTGATTTTGACGATGACATGTGGCACGTGCATTTCGATGGCTCATGCTCAAACAAAGGTAATGGAGCCGACATTATTCTATATTCTCCTATCGGTAAAATCCACAATTTTTCTTATAGGTTATAATTTGCTTGCACAAACAACGTCATCGAGTTTGAGGCCTTATTGTGAGGCATAGAAAATGCATATAACCTTGGTTGTGGCCACCTTACAGTATTTGGTGATTCTGAACTTGTTGTGAACCTTGTACGTAATATTTATTCACCTAGAAATAAGTTACTTAAACACTATACCCAAGTTGTTTGGATGTTCATTTCAAACTTGTTATCATTTAACATCACCCATGTTAAGAGGGAACTCAATTCGATGGATGATAGGCTAGTTGTGTTCACAGCATCCCCTACCCGACAGTTTTTGCCTCAAAGACCTAATTGTACGTTTCAATCTCTATATCGTCCTCATATCCCTAATAACATGGAATAATGGTAGGTGTTCCTGAGTGATGAAGGCATTTGCACTTTCATACAAAATGAACCGTTTAAGCCCAAGGAAATCATATCCATTGAAGACGATAAATTTCCTAAACCCTTGACTCCTCTCGAAAGTTCATTTTCATCAAGTGATGTAAGCAACAAAGAGACACATAAGGAAGAGGAGTTAAAAATTAAACTGGGTGATACCGTTTCCTTGAACCTTGGGACACCCGAATCTCCAAAGGTCGTTAAACTAGGTGCCCAATGTTATGATGAAGAAAAGCAAAAATTCACAGAACTACTTCGTGAATTTCAAGATGTTTTTGCATGGTCATATGAGGATCTTCGTGGTTTTGATCTTTTTCTCATACAACATGCCATTCCTATCAAGGAATGGGTAAAACCAATTAGGCAAATACAAAGACCTATTAACCCTTCACTTGAAGCTACTATTAGGAAAGAGTTGGAAAAGTTATCGAAAGATGGTATAATATTTCCAGTTAAGTATTCCAAGTGGGTTTCAAATCTGGTTCATGTTCGAAAGACTAATGATCAAATCAGATTATGTGTCTATTTTTGTGCATTGAACAGATCAAGCATCAAATATAATTTTGCTCACCCTAATATGGAAATGATTTTACAACAAGTTGCAGGGTCACAAATGATATCCTTACTTGATGGATTTTCTGGGTATAATCAAATCAAGGTAAAGAGGATTGATAGATATAAAACCATATTTACTACATGTTGGGGCACCTTTTCTTATGAAAGAATTCCTTTTGGCTTGTCTAATGCAGGTGCCACCTTTCAAAGAGCTATGAAGATAGCTTTTGATGATATGATCGGTAAAATTATCCAATTTTATCTTGATGATTTGACTGTCTATTTAAAGAACCGGTTGGATCGTTTTGTTCATCTTAGAAAATTTCTCATGCATTGCAGAAAATTTGGCATTTCTTTAAATCCTTCCAAATCCATATCTGGTGTCACTAAGGGAAAAACCCTTGGTCATATTGTTTCTGATTCAGTAATAAGCATCGATATCGAAAGAATTACTATGATTCTAAACCTTCCTACCCCCACCTCCAAGAAAGAAGTCCAAGATTTCATGGGCATTATCAATTTTTTTTGTAGGTTTGTTTGTGATTTTGTTGTCATGGTTAAACCAATTCATAATCTTTTGAAGCAAGATCGTTCTTTTTCTTGGACATATGACGTCGAAAATTCTTTCCTTAGGATTAAGAAAGCAATCAGTTTCACACCAGTTTTGGTGAAACTAGATTTTGAGAAAGATTTTATCATATATAACAATGCCACCAAGGAATCAATTTATACTATCCTCTTACAGAGTGATGACCAAAAAAATGAAAAACCTGTAGCATACATGAGCGAGAGTTTATCATATGATGAAATAAAGTACTCTTTTATTGAAAAAAATGTTTTTTCTCTTGTTAAGGCTATAGAAAAAAATTTCCACTTTATTTTAGGCAATCATACGCAGGTAAGAGTCATTTTACCTACTGTCTAGTTTCTTCTCTCACAAACTTATATTTCAGGAAAACTTGCACATTGGCTTGCCAAAATTCAGGAGCATGATTTAACCATCATGACTTCAAAAACGATCAAGGGACGAGACTTATCCCTTCACTTAGCTCATCACCCTGAACCAAGTGAAGAACTTGATGATCAAGATAATCCTCTTTCATCTCTATTCTATATTGAAAATAAAAATCTTTTTGTAGCTGAACATCCTTGGTATAGAAATCTAGTGTATTACTTCCAGCATAAAAAATGCCCAGATAACTTGGATCCTCACCAGAGCAGGAGACTCCACCTCGAATCTTCCAGGTATATCATTTTAGGAGACTTTTTGTTTAGAATTTTTGTTGATGGTTTATTACTTCAATGTGTGAATGATGAAGAAGCACAAAAATAGCTACATGAAATTCATGGATCATCAGTTTTTGTCATTCACATTGGTGACCATTTTTATGCTAAAGCTATTGCCTTTAAAATCATAAGAAATGGTTACTATCGGCCTTCGATATTTCTATATTCTTATAAATTCGCAAGATCTTGTGACAAGTGCAAAAAAATTGTTGGGAAAGAACATCTTTATGCCATGCCTTTACAACATGTCCTCCCAGATTTCCCTTTTTCTAAATGGGGCCTAGACTTTATTGGTCCTATCAATCCTTCGGCTTCCATAGGGAATATCTTTATTTTGAAAGAAGCTGATTACTTTACTAAGTGGATTGAGGTTGTCCCTCTTAAGCATGCACAGGATGATCAGGTAATTTTTTTCTTAGAAACTAATATCTTTTCCATATTTGAAATTCCATTAGATATCATTACAGAAAATGACCTGACCTTCATTTCTGCTAAGTTGACTCAATTTTTGGTTAAATTAGAGGTCAAACATTTCACTTCATCTTCTTATTATCCCCAAGGAAATGGGAAAGTCGAGTCCACTAACAAGAATCTAGTTAGGATCATCAATAGGACCATAGAGGATAAACCTCTCCAGTGGCACACACTTCTCAGTTACGCTCTTTGAGAAGATCGCACAACCACCAAGGAAAGAAAAATATGTACTGTAAATTCTAACCTTGTACAATATCTACTGCAAACAAATATTCAGAAAAAGAATAGAAAAACATACAATGGAAAATAAAAACATTACACAAATATTTTTCCCCTGGAAACCCAAACCAAGAAAACCAGCATATTCAATATTATTCATTGTGATACATTGTTTACAATACAATATACCTATAGGAGCGAGCGGCATCCAAAACCCTAACCCAATGCCCTGGATTAATCCAAAACTCTAATTCTTTAACTGGAAATAGAAAACCATTGGCAAAAACCATGTGCCGAAAAACCACCTAAATACATGACACGTTTCTCGAGGCAGGTGTCACGTTTCCCGAGGCAAAAAAAATTAAGATTTAGTAGAGGGATAAAGTAGTGTAGAGATACAACGTGATTTGGAGGACTAGGCTAAATTTGGCGAAGAAGGGCCAATATAGCGGAGGAGTGAAAGGTGGGGCCTTGTTGTAGGTGAATCCCCCTGTGGACAAGTGGATTCCCTCTTGGTCTCTAGACTCCTAAGACCAAGACAGAAAAGTGCTTAACATGGACACTGACTTCTTTTTAGATCCTATTAGGCTAATGATTGAAAGAGAAGGAGAAGGATATGTACCTTATTAGCGACATTTGTTCTTACAAAGTCCTGGTTGAGCTTCGATCTTGAGCTCCCTGATAGATCATGTAAGACAAACAAAGATACAATGGACTTCCTACTCTACTGAGATTAGCTCAATCATAGATCCATCTACTGTAGATAAACTCATATGGAATAAGCACAAGTTTGAAATAAACAGGCCAAGCATTGATTATTAATGAGAACAACTAAAAGCACTTTCAATCCTTTGAATGAAGGTGCAGCAGCCTCTTCCAGTTCTCCTTGTCCAACCCCTTTGCTCAATCAATCTCCATTGATTGCTTTGATGACATCTCACTCATGAGATCATAAGTTTCACATCTCCAATCTTTTCCATGTACCTTTCACCATGAGAAGGCCTCCTTATATAACCTTGGAGAGGTCCAACCACTTGAGAGATATTTGGGATAAGTTGAGGATTCCTCTCCTTCAGTTGAGGATCTTCCCTAAGATCATGCCTTGACCATCTATTTGAATTCAACTACCTTCAGGAGTTGAGGGATTCTTCCCTGATTTGCCTCAACAAACCCAGAATTTGCCAAAAAAAGGGTAGCGCTCCCCCAAAAGGGTGCTCAGGGTGCTCAAGCACTCCCCCAAAGAGGCTCAGGGGTGTCAGCACTCCCTGACAGTGGGTAGGGGATCGCTCCTCTCCAAAATTTAGTTTTTGAGTTTTTTTTCCATGGCAAAAGGTTTGTACTCCCTGTCAAGTGACTTCTCTTCTTCAAAATTAGTCTTTGGGGTGTCTTAAGTGTCTTTGTGATGTCGTTAGAGGAACGACATGGGAAAGATGGTAGTATAATGTTTGTGACACTTGCGGACAAGATGAGAAACTTACAACACTCGTAATGACGACACTTGCGACACTGTCGAAGTGAGTAATTTTGAGGTGTAACAGATTGCCCCCCAAAGTATGAAGTTAGAAGATGATGATGATTGAAGTACTTTGTAGACTTTTTTTGAGCAAGGGTATGGATGTAGAGAGATCGAAAAAAGCTTCATACAACCATCAAACAAATATTATGACATGTTTCAAACCCAAGGCAGGCATACCTATGCTTGAGTGATAAAGACATTTTAGGTATGGCCGCTATAAAATACATTGCGGATCCATAATTATATTGAAAAAATGGTATAGCCACTGCAGATATAATGTGGATCTATACTCCTATGACCTGAACTGATCGTAGCCATGAAGAATACACAGTGGATCTACAAGATGACAAGACATAGCCACGACCAATACAAAGTGGATCTATGTGATAGTATATGTGTCATAGTTCAAAAGAACTCCTTCGCAACCTGGGAAAAGTACACATAAGAGTGATGAAACTCAACCCAGGGTCTTCTTACCGATCCCGATGTAGTACAAATCTAATCATGCGAATAGATGTTCTGATGTCGAACATGGCAGAAACCACTTGATTATCGATCAATGATGTAAACCGTTAACAAGCGTGAAGGAGATCACCATTGATGTCAATGATTCCCAAGGTACTCTAGTACATTCCAACGAATGTGAATGGATGAGCTGAAGTCGAACATCTTTGGAATCATTCGATCAGAGGTCAATGATGAACACAAGGAGGCATGTCATTGAGGCATGCAGGTCCTAAGGTACTAACTGGTTTCTAAGTCTAGTTCCCGGATAATGTGTTGAAGTCGACAGGAATAGACTCATCGAAGGAGGGAATTGATGTATCCCCCATCAATGACACAAAATGGTCACAGAGATGTAATTGGTAGATCAAATGAACATGGATTGACACAAGTATTGAAACATGATATTTGTGATGGCTTATTCCCGAGGCAGATACTTCCCATGAACACTGAGGTACAACAGCAGAAACATGACATGGACCAAAACTTGATGATGTAGTGGATGTTGTGACTTTCATCAGGTGACCCAAAGGAGTAAAAGAAAATCAGAGGATTGGCTCAGTGTAGAGGTTTAGCGGATTAAAATGTGTGCAAAGACAAAATGTCGTATTCAAGGGAGACCATAAGAGTTACTGGTAGTGTTCCCAAAAATGCTTGGCTTGCTTCTTTCAATTTTTCCCCCATCCAGATAGACAAGTACCTCTTTTTTAACTTAATGAGCTCAAGGAGGGTAACACATGCTCGATATGACTCACCTTCGGTAAGTCCTTATTCCTTTTTCTAACAAACTGGAAGAAGTAAGGGTTCCATCCCATATGGGCCCTTCAATGTATGATTGTTTAACGAGTCCAAAGAAGGTAAACTCAGTGGTTTTTCATATTTAGAGAGTTTGAAAACAACTTAAAGATGACTCCAATGTTGTCCTTTTTCGTAATGTTAGTCTCGTGAGGCCGAAAAGAGATAAATTATCACTCAAAAGATGCCCTTCCAAACCTTTTAACGAGTGGGAAAGGAAGCAAGATCACTCGGCAATCTTTTCATGTTTAGAGAGTCTGAAAATAGCTCAAAGATGACTCCAAGGGGTTCCTTTTTCGTATATCCATGCGGGTCCGAAAAAGAGATAAAAGTTTACACGGATGCATTCTCATGTATTTACGAGCACGAGAAAGAACAAAGACTAAGGTCTGTATGCCCCCAGCTTGAAAGCTAGTGGCTTAACTCCAGAATGATCATCAAAGGCTGGAGACATGCCCTCCAAGCTTCAATTCATTCACCGACTTTGAGGTTGTCACCAATTTCTCTACTAGATGGAGAAAAAAGGATAAGAGTGGATGAAATTAAGGTTCAAGAGAGGTGACTATTTCAGTTTTTAACGAGCTTGACACAGGAAAAAGAACTATGCTCAGGGCTCCGGGTTCAATCCCCAGATTGTTGTTTCATTTTTTAACGAGCTTGCTACAAAGGGGGAAAATATTCTTAAAGATTATGTTTCATTTTTTAACGAGCTAGCCACAGAGAAGAGAAAGTGTGCTCATGACCTCTGTTTCATTTTTTAACGAGCTTGCTATAGAGAAGAGAAATTGTGCTCATGACCTTTGTTTCATTTTTTAACGAGCTTTCTACAGAGAAAATAAACTATGCTCGTGGACTCTTCTTGATCATGGATTCCAAGAGAATAACGCTCTAGAAGAACACCATGTCGAGGGACAAAACTCGGTCATGGATTCCAAGAGATCTTCACTGGATGGAAGAAAATCACTTTGGAATGAATACATGTTGAGGGTCGTGACAGGGGTAAGAAGAGCAGGCTCCAATAGCCCTACCGAAGAGATCACCATGTCAACTATCGGATCCAAATCATCAGAAGTTGAAGGCATGGGAGACAACACCACATAATTGACATGCGGAGGGGGCGATACTATCGTCCTATAAGAACCATTTAGGGAGGTAATCCAGTCAGGACCGATGAACGAAAGTTGATCAATAGTCACCATTATTCCATCGTGTGGGAAAGATATCACATGAAAAAAAGTGGACACAATAGCTTTCATGGAATAGACATAATCCCGCCCAAGGAGTAAAGCGAACTCCAAGGGGTCTCAGACTACCATGACATCAATAAAGATATTTTTCCCTCCCAAAGTTACAGGAAACTGAGGAAGGGTCCCTAAAGGTTGACTAGTTCTTCTGTTAAAAGCTAATAGATTCTGTGTAACTGATGCAAGCTGAGGACAACCCAAAGTGTGCCAAGCAATAGGGGACAAAATACTAATGGACACACCTTCATCTATCAGTGTTTGAAGAATGTACCGACCACAAACCTGTACTATAATCTGGAAAGGAATGTGAGAGGGAAGACGAGGTCCAGTTAGCGCACCCCAATAAAAAAGGATGGCCTCATTGCTTGGAGGGGGTTTCACAGGAGAATGAGGAATGCCCCCTAGCATGGTAGATTATGTATCAATGAGAAAAACATGGTCAGTATCAGGTTTACTCTCTAGAGGGAGAGTATGATTGACCGATGATGGGATCGAATCAAACACGCTGGCACTCTTTAGAGGAAGAGTGGGATTGACCAATGATGGGATCAGATCAACCACACAGGCACTCTTTAGAGGAAGGGTGGGACTAACCGAGGAAGGGACTAGATCAACCATTTTGGCACTCATCAAAGGAGGAGTGGGATCGAGCGATGACAGAACCTGATCGACCACTTAGGTTTCATTCTCCAAGGGGATAATGGGGTTGACGGGTGGAAATGGATCAACCGCTTTGGTGTCACTCTCTAACGGGAGAGTTAGGTTGACCGAGGAAGAAAACAGATCGAATACTTGGATTTGTGGTTCAATCGAGGAGGAAACTATATTGACCACCTGATCAAATGGATTGACCAGGGATGGAATAGAGTTGACTAGTTCATCAACTAACAATGCGTTGGGGGAAATCTTATGATAACCTTTTGGAAGTCGAAGTTTTTCCAAAAGAGAAGAAGCCTCGTCCATACGAGGACAAAGGTGAGAATAATGATCACCTTTGCATAACATGCAAGGGAATTTGACAGTTGTCTTCTTTTTACCAACCTTAATGTCACTAGTTGATGGGGTATCATCGGCATGACCGGTAGAGGTCGGTGACGTGGAGGACCACACTTCTAATACCTTGGGAATACCAGGGCAATCCCTCATAAAGTGGTCACCCTTACAAAGACTGTAAGTGAATTTGGGTTTCAGATTCTTTATTTTAATCTTGTTTACCTCATCAACACTCCCAATACTATTAATAGTAATTGGTTGCTTGGATCCAACATCTAATGTTGTCGGGGCGTTGGTCCTTTTTGGGCTCTTCTTCTTCTTCTCTTTTTGTTTCTTCTTCTTCTGATCAACCTGGCTACTTGCTTTAGAGCTTTCACTAAGCGAATAAGGAGAAATGGAAGGAGACTTAATGGGCGAAGAAGGTGAAAATTCGATGTGAGGTTGATGTGTGGGTGGTGTACTGGCATCTAAATTATTAGGTGCAGTTGAAACATTGGGAGGATTCGAGATCACCAAAGTGGGGAACAACCAAACTGGTAATCCGATGGTGAGTCCCGGAAGACTCAGTGTGGCAATGTATGGAGGACCAAAGTTTCCAAACGAAGGAAAGTTATAAGGTTCCCCAGGAGAAGGGCTTCCTCCATTGGTACTCTCAGGATTTGATGCCATTAACAAAACTCGATCTAAGGTCCACTAAGTAACACAACCAACACTACTATGAATCTAAGAAGCAAACAATCAAACAAAACCTTCCCACAATGAAATCACTAGTTGGGGATGAAATCCAACTTCATGAGATCAAAATAGGAAGAGGCGAGGATAGAGCGGGTGGATCAGTTACGTAGGCGACCTTCTTAATGGACTTACACCTTGGTGCAATTTTCCACGTAGTAATTGTGGATTTACCCTCCAAGGATCCCAAGTGAATTTGACCAACGTTTGTTCCAGGTATAATGAGACTTCCCTTCACCGTCACCTTGTGTGGGACCCTAAAGATTATGGATACTAAGGTCATGAATTCACAGTCATCCCCTGGGTGGGTATAGTCGATAGTCCAATCCGAATGTATGGGCAGGATAACAAGTCTGAAATCAACTCAAGAGGCTCCCACACATAATTGTGGGTATACCCTCAAGTGACCCCTAATATATGATCCAACCACTACAAACAGTTGAACCACGGAGGGATAATCTCTGTAACTCATCTGAATGCGACCTCGTGCGTAACCCCTGTGTGAGAGGGGGATCCAAGAAACCCTATACAACAATTGGATTTTCTCTCCCTATCGCAAGATGCCAAGTTTGTTTGATAGATTTGGAGAGTTATCTTTTCAACCTTATTCCAAATCCCTACAGCTTAAACTAATGTAGGTTTGCTAACAAAGATGTAAAACGTCTGATAAATTTTAGTTAAGCATTGATTTTAGTGGTTGTTTTTTACTCATAGGTGTATGAGATTGAATACTGATGATATTACGACTCAGTTCCCAAAACATACATAAGAAATGATAAGCAATCTTTTCTTTCAATGAATGTCTAATGAAGGGAAGGAGAAGGATTTTCCTTTCATTGTCAAACACCAAGATGAAATGACTGCATGAAATAGTCCTCAATAAGGAATCCAATGCAATGCTAAAATGTTTGTATGTGACTGATAACTAGTAGATGTAAATCTTCTTATGCTAATCGGACTTCAAGAGTTGTGAGATTTAAGCAATCTGGAAGAAAACTTCACATAAACCAAAAGACACCCTTGTTGTGATCAAACAAGAAACAGAAAGCCAAAAACTCAAAAGGAAGGAGAAAAAGATTGGACAAGATGACTCAAAGATCAAAAATAAAAGTACAAAAGCCCTTTGAAACCCCTTACAAAGTTTTCACTCATTCAGATAAACGAGAAGAAAACAACAAATTGACTCGAAATCGTGAAGGACAAATTGCAAAGTAAGGAAAAATGTCAAAAAATCCAAACAAAAGAGGATGAATTCTCATAAATAAGGTGTTTGAAAGCCAATACCAACATGGAATGAGAGTATGAGACCCTGAGCAAAAGCCAAAACCAAGAAATAGCTTCAGAAGATGAGAATTCTAGAGAATTTCTCACAAAAATGGGGTAGCACTCTGGTGTAAGGGTCACCAGAGCATTCCAGCACTATGTCATGTGCTCCTCAGCAGACC
>CBVK0100413682.1:0-19406 GCA_900067695.1 Picea abies
GTATACTATACATCCATGGGTGTTGTATCTGCATGTGCATTTTCCTTCATTTGTGGTCCAAAACCCATGACTAGGGTTGACAGTAATGACAACAACCAATTTTCCAACATTCCCAACCTTCTTGACTCTGAGGTTAGTTGTTCTATTTCCCCCTTGGGAATTTTGTGTATTTGAATGGTAATATTTCATTTGTAAACCTCTCTCCATATTACAAAAAGGGGTTGGTTGGAAGCCTTTCTTACGATGATTCAATCGGTCATATTTCTTGTCTTTCCATTCTTTGCAAATTTCATATCTCTATTTGTACTGATCATAGAAAATATGAGCCTTTCTAAACACTTCATTTAAATACTTTGGATTGTCAAATTCAATTTTTTCCTTGTATGACTGTGGTAGAAATCTCAAAAACCTTTGTATCTTCACTTTGTCCTCTTTAATGTATGGTACAAACCTCAACATATCTAGAAATGTATTTATGATATCATCCATGGCTATTTGTCCTAGTCGCAGTTCGTAGAATTCCTTAGTTTTTCTGTCATAATAACTTTCTGATAAGTACTACTTCTTTAAATGCTTTGTAAAATATTACCATTACATTCTTTTTTCTTTGAATCCCTTGGCTAATTTCAGGTTTTTCCATGAGATACTAGTTTTTCCTTTTAAGCTGTAAATGGCCACTTTGACATTCATATTACTAGAGAAGTTATAAATCTATAAATATTTATTTATATCTAGTAACCATGTTTGAGCCTCATCCCCAGTATTTGATTCTCCATCAAATATGGAGGGTTTTGTTTTCTTGAATTCACCTTCCAGGTGATCCACTTTTTTACTTTTCCTTCCTGTAGACGTTTTGTTTTCTTTCATGTTTGTGTCTTTGGAAGAACTTTCCTCTTTTTTTGTTTCATTACTAGAATTTTTAGAGGACTTTTTGTTAACCTCTTCCTCTTTTTCATTTTCCTTGGGACTCTTCTTTGATACTATACTACGTAGTAGGATTTCATTTATTTCTAGTTGGTCTTCTTGTGTTTTCTTTAGCTTTTCATTGTCTCCTTTAAACACTTGTAATTCCATGATAAGGTTTTTCATTGTTTCCAAAACATGGGTCGTTGAACTCCCTTCACTGTTATGTTCAGGGTCTTTAGGAATATTTTGATTTAGATTCTCTTTGGGTTTGTTTTCTTCTTCATTATGTGCTAACATTTTCACAATAGACAATTTGTATTTTTTTTTGTAACAATAAATGTGTTTGTTAGATTTTATTCAAAGAAAGAACAAATTTCAGTGTTGCCTTGAGGTCCAAGAATTTTAACCTACATCTTTGATACCATATGTAACATACCCCAAATTTCACTAAAAAAAAAAAAAAAAAAATAAAAATTGATATGGGGAAAACAACTATAAATTATCGAAACTGTCGTGACATACAAAATAGTATTTATAAAATTATGTCACTATTTATGTGCATGAACGTGTTTCTCTACTATATTAACCTCCTGTACGAGGTTTGGTACCCAATTATAACCTACTGCTACTATCCATGAAAACATGACATAGTCATCTCACTTGTTTTATTTGAAATCTATTCTTCTTGCTACTACAATCAAGTTTCTAAATATGATTATTGTTATGAGGATACTGGGACTATATAGGTCTAGTATACAGTTTGAATACAAAAATATGTTTGGTTTTTCATCAAACCCATGCTAACCTTACTAAAAAATTATAACAATATCCCCTTCCCACTATTATAACCTATGATATGCATAGATATCCATATTATATAAGTCAAGACTTGGATTAAGGGCTATGACTATACTATTGGAACCATTCTATATCATAGTCCACACGCTACGTTACAATCGTCCCCCTACTAAGCATGTTCCATAGTAGTAAGTGAGAGTATCATATGACATGTCGTATAGTCTAAGTATGAATTTATATGAGGGTAAGTGATTACCAGTCCGACATTGGGTTACCTATCCACTCAACATTTAAATGAGTTTGAAATAGAAATAAAGATGGAAGTCATGTAAAATATGAACCTCAACCGATGTTTGGTATTGGAATTAAAAATATGGCACATCCATTAATGGCGGACTGACCATCCTATTACTCTTTAGGACTGCCACTGTATGAACCACCCACTGTGGCCTCAAGACTTCAAACAATCCACATGGAAAGGAGTGGGATCGCGTACCCTCCTCCCATCATTGATAAGTTTGAGGTTCGATTACTCTTTCATAAATAATATCTTGGGTCTCATTTTTCTTGGCCATTTCTCTATTTACCCCTTGCGTCTAGCACTGTCATTCAGCTTTGTTACGATATTCGACTCTGTTATGGCTTCACCTCTGTTACAATGTTTGACTCTATTATTTCCTTCATATCTATGTAGGATCTTCACATGCATGATGAGTACTCTATTACCCTTCTTCGACAGTTTTGATATGGGTTCTTCTATTATTTAGGGTTTTCTTTACAGTGTTTCTCTGTGTGAATTCCTTCTTGAAAAAATTATCTTCTATCCAAACAACATGTGTTTTGTGCGAGACAATAATCTAGGTATAATAACCCTGTCCAATAGTTTCTTCGCAAATACAGTATGCATCCTCTGGACTTATCTCCTCCGTCTAAAAAACCTAGCATTCTATGTGGAAATTTTTGTCTATAAAATAACGTCTCTGTGAGTCAATTTATTTATATATATACCTATACTTGCAATGCTTATTCTCTATGAAGTATTCCCTCTATCTATGCATCGTACTTCTCGGTAGAATAATATTTTAGTATAACATATTGCATTCTTTGTGAAGTACTTCCTCCGTATGTGTATCTTTCTTCTCTGTAGCGTAAGTTTTTGGTAACATATATTGCAGTCTCTGTGGAATACTTCCCCATATATGTATTGTGCTTCTTTGTAGCATATGTTTTTGGTAATATATAGTGTGTTCTACATGGAACAGCTTATGTGTATAAATGAAAGCCTTTGTGGGTCAATATATACATATATATATACGCAATGTTCATCCTATGTGAAGTGCTTCCTCCATCTATGTATAGTGCTTCCCTAAAGTATAATTTCTTGGTACAACATATGTATTGTGTACCCTTTACTTGAGCAGTTTTGTTTGGCACAAGGTGAGATATACTTGTAGCCTTATCTTGGGTTATTGTGCCAGGAGGCATCGTGAATCACAAGCCTTGGGTGAGGGTTGATAAAGAATGTTGTCAAATGTTTCAAAAACTTTGCAGCTAGTTGTACTTCGTGAAAACTTCTTGTATTAACTTTAGTATGTTTAATTCACATTCAAAATCTTCTTAATTGTAATTACTAGTTATCATATTTCTCCAACCCAATACTTGTGTATTGATTACAACTGTTTAAAGGTTAAGGTTTACCTCTATAATATTTCTCTGGATACTTCTTTCCTTCACATAGATATTTCTCTGATAATCTAGGTTAATCCAAGAAAGAAACTTTATGCTTGTTACCTCCGCCATCATTAATTTTATGTCTCTGTAAAATAAAGGAATCTCGGTTTTTTTTGTAAACTGCTTAAATACACTAGGTTTCTACCCTCACGACCATGAATTCCTTCCATTTCCTTTGGTCCATCTGAACAGGATTTTGACCGAAGTTAAAGTTTATTTTTCTTGAAGAAAAGATCCATAATTTTCCCATAGCCTTTATTATTATCGTTGTGCTTCCATAAGGAGGAAAGTGACTTGTTGTTTTTTCTGCTGTGTCAAAGAATATGTTTCCCTTAATGATTACAATTATGTGATTTCCTCTATAAATCTATTATCTATATTTAGGTACTTAATATTTTTTTAGAGAATATTTATAGGAACACTGAAACAATAGATCTTTTACTTACCGCCTATTCTTTTCTTTTAAATCAATTATGTGAAAATTTTATATATGGATACAAAAATTAATGATGGGCCCCTTATTCTTTGCGAGGGTACCCATCAGCTAGTTACAGGTCCACTCCTCCTCCTCCTAGATCATGGATATATTACCTCACAAGTAGAAAATGCGATCTGATTTTCATCAGGACACAATATAAGTTATGTCCTTGATTTATTTTTATTTATTTTCATAAAAACTTAAATGATAGCGAAGTTACTAAACCCTCCCTTTACTTCTCTTATAGGTTGGGAAAGTTAGTGCACTCGGGTGAAGAAAGTGTCTTACCACAATAGGTATTTGAGTTCCATCTCCTTCCTTGAATGAGTTATGCATGCATTAACTTTAGTTACATACAGATTCTTTGTAAACTTCCTTAGAGATCTGTTTACAGTACAAAAGGTTGTGGAGTTCTTGGTCTATGGTACTCCAATTGTAATGTTTTGGACAATGTTCTATTGAATACCATGGTTACTTTTGCAAGACACTTTGAAGTCTATTGTATCACTATCTTTCTGTGGCAATAGATACAAAATAAAGAATGTATCCAGACTGTTATTATTTCTATCTATTCTCTGCAGTGTTTTGATTATGTACCAATTTCAATAACAATTCAAAATACATATCTTTAATGGCTAATAGGCCCATAACATAGTTATGTTATTTATTTATGTATGAACTCATATATATATATGTGTGTGTGTGTGTGTGTGTGTGTGTGTGTGTGTATAACCATCATATTTCAAATAAACAATATTTCCAATATCATTCAACTATGATAAGCCACAATATAACATGGTTATATAGTCCCTTAAGAACTTATTTCACTTATATGTACACAATAAACATATTCCTAAAAGATAATAAACCTAAACATAATATTGAAAAAGAAAATACAAGCTGAGATACATATCTAAAAATTGATGCTGGAGCACAAATGGAATATCTATGTTCCTCCCAACCGTAGAATAGAATAGCCTAGATCACTTGTCTTGCTCACCCCCTAGCCTGACCATGAGTCCATAAGGGAAGCCCTCCTTAGCTATAGTCACCATCAACATATCATAAAATACATTTCCTCACACTAACAGTGTTCATAATAGTAAACAATTCTCCATTCCCAACATACTAAGAAACATCCTACCTCCCACATATGTTGTATATATATACATTCTTGTTCCTAGGTCTTTCATTCCTTCCATTGGGAAATTTACATCTTTACAAATCCATAATTTTTAGGGGCTTCTAGTGGTCAAATTAAACTTATGCCACTTGTAAAAATCATCCTTGAGGTAACTCAATCCTATTACCCACTCATGGAGTCATGGTAATCTCTTTTTAACCTAGTTGTTCCATCTGTCTCCCAACATTAAATTTATTAAAAAAATTGTCTCATACATGTGTCCAATAAAAGTGGAAAGTTGGTAAAGTCAAATATTTTCCCAACAATCATCAAATAATTAATTACATAATCCAAAATTACAAATTCAGATTTTCTATAAATGAAAAATAATTTCCAAATTTGAATTTTCCAAAAACGGAAATTTATTTCAAAATTCAACATAGAATTTAACTATCTAAAATTTGAGGATATTACATCCATATCTCGGTTCCATCCCATTTTATTTTACAAATCAATGTTAAATTCTTATATGGGAGGCAATAAATTGTGATTGTTGGATTTTGAAAGGGTTATATCTCCACTATTAATCCTGGAGGTTTGATTCCCAGCATATCTGGATGATGGACCCCCGAGAGTTATCCAAGACTCCATATACTTAAAATGTCCCATTACCAAGACACCATGGGAATCGTTCCACAATATGGTTGGTCCATGTGCCAGACAATAATTTTCCTATGTGTTATGATGTGGGTAATGCCACATTTTGAGTGGATTTTGGGACTGTGGACAAAAATCCATAGAAAATCGGATGACGTGATGACGTCGACTGACACTTTCCATGCCATGTGTCATGACACTTCATCATTTATGTGTTGAGACCATAACAACGTCATTAGTCTATGTTGCAAGGTGTCATGCCAATAATATGCCAGATCAAGCCATGTATTGAAAGTGGGACCAAATGAGCACGGAGGTCTAGTATCAAATCCCTTAAACCTCAATCATTAGATATATAGGTCGATATATCTAAGTTGTAGATATGTTGTGATAAGAATAGGAGGGGTTATTTCACCTTGTGTACACCGGGATATTGGAATCTTGATCTATAAGGGTTTATGTATACCAGGTTATGTTTTAAAGGGGAGTTCCTGGTGGCTTGGTACCCAAGTGGGACGACCTCTGAGTATGTTGGTGGGCCAACACTCGGGATATCGGTATCAAGGAGTGTAAATGTTGCTCAAAGAGAGGAAACAATGCCTGGGGGGTTGATGATTCGATACCCCCATAGGGAATGTTTCCCAGGTATAGTTTCAACCTTCTCTTTCCTCGATTTCCCATAGGAGGAGTCATGGATTTCGACACATTGTTTGATGCCATTTGGACTCGCAAGTGAGTACGCCATTTTGAGTTCAAAGGTGACATGTCAATACCACGTTGGATCGGTACAATGACATGGTTCCACATGCCAGTAACGTAGTCTTTGGCCAATGAAGGCCCTAAAAATTTATAAGGGCATAAATTTTGATCTAGAGCTTTGTTTTGAACAAACTGATAGTCATTAGAAAGCTCTCGATGAGTAGAATATGATGATTCCCTCCAAAATAGGTTTAGAGATATTTAGGAGAAGTAAAATTTGTATACCCCATTCCTTTAGAAGGTAGCTAATGGGTTGGGTGCCTTATAATAACATTGAATAAGATATCTTCTAATATACCAAGAAGTTTGAGCGATGCTATGTTGAAAGGATCCAAAATTTCACAACCAAAGTGTCTATTAGTAACCCTAGAAGATGATAGATTTATTTTTTTCCCTTAACTTTATGATAAAATGTGAGTACTGTAAGTTTAGATATAATAATTAAAAAAATCTACCTAAACATATTGAAATTAAAATTAAAACCTTTGTACTGTTTCGTTCAAATTCAATTCCAAAAACTGTGAATATGCTTAGTTTTCGTATAGGAGGCAATTCAATGATGTTATGCTGAAAGGATCTCAAATTTTATATATGAATTATTGATTCTTAACCCTAGAATATGGTCATACAACATTTATATATTTTTTCCCTCGATCTTCATAAATGGCGATTACTATAAATTTAAATATAATAATAAAAAATGTACCCAACATCTAAAAATTACAATTAAAGCCAAAAATAATTTAAAGAATAAACTTTGCATTGTTTGGTTAAAAATAAATTCCAATAACTTTGAATAAAATGGCTTCTGGTATAGCAGATAGTGTGAGCGATCAATAATATTCAGGTTATTGTTTTAGTGCATGCATGTGGCAGATGAAATAATAGAATTTAACTTGGTCTCATATTTGGTTGTCGAATGATCTTAGGATTTCATATTTCCAATAATAGAATTTAGGTGGGTTTTATAATTTCCTCTCAAATTCTCTCAAGATTGCATACTTGCAGAGTACTTTGGTACAATCCCATGGAAAACAAAATATATTTTCCTAGCTATGTTTTTAGGAAATATTTCTAGATTGAGCTCCAAAAACTTGAGAATGGGAATTTCTTGATCAATCATGGCAGTAATCCCCTGAAACTTAGTGGAAATAGAAATACACAATGAGATAATGCTATGATAAAACTTAATTATCAATGATGACCATCAAATATTGTGACCTCTGAAATTAACATATGACAATGTTTGAATTTGAAAGAAATTGTATTAATATTATATTCCCTCATTTTAAGAGTCATTGATCTGTATAACTTGGTATTCATTTAATCTTTCTTTAATGCATGGATGTTTCATTTACTTATGCACCTAAATATACATCATTGGATAGGATAGTTATTGATGAAATCAAACCAGGTTTTCTTATGAGACTTGGCCTCCAGAGGATGAAGAGATTTTGTATATCATTGTTACTTGGATTTCATTTTGTTATAACTACTATATTAAGACAGATGTTCATGGGAATATTTATCTGGAAGTTTTTCTCAAGAAAATGATAATTTGTCCCTCATGACAGAATGAAAATATATGAGGGAAAGAAAGAAGATATTTGAAGATTGCATATGTTTCTAGTCAAATTACTATTTGTGTGGCCAATTTATTGCATATCTTGTGTTTTCTTTATATATCCCAAGTTATTTTGTTTTCTTTGGTAACTTCTATCAAGAGATTGAAGTTGGAATTCAATTATTGTATCAAGATTGTTGTGGAGGTGGGTAGTGTTCCAAAAGTAAAACCTAAACAACTCAAGAAAATTTTGGCAAAGCGGAATCTCGTGAAAGTATTTGAGAACATAGGACAAAATAAGATAGTTTAAAATGATGAGTAGTAGCAGAAGAAAAACATAGAAGTCATTCCATATGGATATATATATTAGGTGTTTATGTCTAAGTTTTTCTATATCTCATCAAAGATAGCCCTCCTACTTGCATGAATATAGAAATTATTAAAGGAAAGATTGGAGTCTATAACATAGGGCTTTACTTTCTTCATCTAGAAAACTAAAATATGAATTTGTAATTACCTTAACTATAATTCATAGCAAGTATTGTACTATCTCATTATTTGAATACCTTATTTGATTTATTTGACTTCAAAATATGGTAGAATTATGGTGAACCTCTTGGGGAATAACCTGTGGAGTAGCTTCAGGAAATGATATTATAGGACAAACTCAAGTTTCTTTTTTCCTAATTTTGATGCAAACATGTGCTAACATTGTGGAATCGATGTCCCCGAGGTGTAGGACAGTCGGTGAGGGAGTGTGTTGTTAAGGCACTCCGTGATGTTAAAGTCCCTGGTTCAAAACATGCAGGGACAAAAAATCCAACCATATTAAGGGTTGGTGTGGCTCAGGCCAAGTGCGACACCTGGGTGATTTTGACGTCTTAGATGCCCTGAGTCGTGGTTTCTCATTCACAGGCTAGTCCCACAGGTCACAGATATACTAGCAAACAAAAAAAAAAAAACATTGTGGCATCGATACAGACATGTAACATTGTTTCCTATTTATTTATTTATTATCAAAATGTGTCCAATATCATCTTTCCATAAATACATTGTTCCATCTTGCACTTCAAACAAACTTGCAATTTCCCAATTTTGATGCAAACATGTAACATTGTGGCATTGGTACAAACATGTAACATTGTTTCCTGTTTCCTGATTTTTTATGAAAACATGTCAAAGAGAATATTTCCATAAATACATTATTCCATCTTACAATTCAAATAAACTTGCAATTTCCTGATTTTGATAAAAACATGTAACACTTTGGCATCGATACAAAAATGTAGCGTTGTTTCCTATTTCCTAATTTTTTATGCAAACATGTTTAAGAGAATATTTCAATAAATACATTGTTCCATCTTACATTACAAATAAACTTGCAATACACGATTATATGAGGGCATGTTGTCAAAAAATATTTAACAAGATGACAAGTCCTAGACATATAGATTCAGTGACTATTGAGCATAGTAATTGCAACACAGGCCCAATCCAAACCAAAATAACCCAAAAACCATGAATACATTGTTCCATATTACAATACAAATAAACTTGCAGTACAAGATCCTAGGTGAGCATATTGTCAAAAAATATTTAATGACAATTCTTACACACATTGGTTCACTGATTTTTGAGAAAAGTAACTACAATACATGCCTAATCCAAACCAAAATGACCCAACAACAAAAACCATTGAAAATGAGAGTTGTATCATTCCATTTTTGGGGTTTACAATTCCCGACCAATTTAATATGAAAATATTCTTTGTTTCCTCTCAATGCATTATAGGAAAACCTATAAAGTGAAAAGTATGTTAGAACCAATTTACAATAGTTCATGAGGCCAAAGATAAGTTAGAACAGTCCAAGTGAAAGTGTCTGATGTATCTTTGTTTTGTTTAGATAAAATGTTTGTTGTAATTGTTTTCTATTTAGTTAATATGTAGGACCACATTTTCCTCATTTAATGTAAATTTACCATGTAGTTGGAAGTCATGTAACATATACACAATACTTGATTTTTTATGAAGATATGCTTCAAATGGAAATTGTGTTAGGCTAGGAAGTGCATTCTACAATATTGGTTCCCTAATTGTATATTGCATAGTGCGACTGTTTAATTCAAATGATATCATTGAGGCAATGTTTATATTGGTAGGAACATTTCTCATTGCATCTTACATGATAATTTGTGGCACCATCTATTAATGCAAAGAAATAAGCGGGGGAGTAGAATTTGGCACACATAGCTTCAAAGGGAGTTGAGTATACATTTGTTGTTTCTAATGCACCTTCAATCTATGTACATGACATAGTAGTTAATATAGTCAACAATACAACGTGTATGTGTAAATAAAATTTTGTACATGAAGTTGATGGATGGAACTGTGTATGTATACTTACAACAATTGTTGACGATGTTATTTTTTTCTGATCCTTTCCCGTGTCATTTCTCATCTCTATTATAAATGTTGATTGTTTTGCATGAAATACCTTTTTCTTTGATGTCTCTTTTCTTGGTTATAGTTTTGAAAAACATCAGGGGAAATTCCCCTTTTTGCAGTTGTTGTTCCATTGTAGAAAGGAAATGTGCATATGTGTCAAAAAGTTGAAGCTACAACATAGAACATTATAATAGTTATGGGATATGATTGGGGAAATTTTAGGATGTCAAAGAAATAAAATGAAGAGGACATGGAAGTGGTATTGTTGCTATGTCATCATCTAAGTTGTCATCCTTTATCTAGAGAATGTATTGCAAGATGACCTTTTTTTCATATGTGATGGAAACGTAAATGGTTCCAATTGGATACATGTATTTATTTTCAACAAATTGTCTTATTGTTGTGCTTGGAATGGAATTGTATTCAGTGCAAGATGTTGGCACTGTTTCAACAACACTTTATTCATCTAGCAAGATAATAGAATCATAGCCACCATGGTCGTATATAGTTTTTGGTGGTATTTAAAGTCTGTAATGGATATTTTATTACTAGGTAGGGTATTTTCCTCATGTTTTTGAACAGGGCGTGCAAGGAAAGTCAATGTGGATGTCATTAGTCCCTCATTGTCAGTGATATCATCACACAGTATGCAATGTGTCCTATTATATTTTTCCAATTAGGTTTTGTATGCGACCATTATGTCTCTGATGAATATTTTTCCCGTTCATTGGTTGTTCAATTCGTCTACTGATACTATACTTGATGATGTTGTGCTAGGCATGTTGACAATGTGAACATAAGAAGTGATATGAAGGAGAGTCAACATAATTTGTTTTCCATGTCTACAGAATTAATCTCATAATTTGAATGAATTGCATTGGCTAGAGTTTAATAAACACAACTCTTAAGTTGTGGATGTTGCATTGTGTTATTTTCTTTGTTTTGGCATGCCAATATTTCCTATGAACTGAAAACAATGACACCACATAACATTATCATATTTACCATGGTATAAAAGAATAAGTAACTAAGAATATCTATTTCCTAATGTAATAGCCTGGACATAATTTATGAATATTTATGCATGTGCTTTTGGTTTTTCTTATCTTCATGACGATTTATTGCCCACGCTTCCTTGAACACTTTTCAAAATTTTCTTTTTTCTGAAAAAAAAAAAAATTGTAGATTGACTATGTAAGAAATAGGCATGTACAACATATTGTATGTTTCCGTGACATTTTTGAGTTTGACATTTTTTATGTAGGAGAAAAGATGGAACACATATAACATATAAGGATATTGAGGGATTCATAATGATTATTGGATTAACTATTGGAACATTGTTCTTGATTTTCGTCATGTGTTGTAATTAGGACCTCTTTCTCTTCTTCAGTTGTTGTAATTGTTGCAATGATGGAAATATGCAGATTACAATGGGTAGGAAAATAAGGTATTATGTGGGGACAACATGCAATATTAACGTATGATAGAGGATATCAAAGTGATAGAGTAAACAAGAAAGGTAGAAGTTTCTAGCTTTTTATTCACCATTCCATGGATCTGTTTGTATAAAGTTTCTTCGCACGACAATCTATTAAAAGCCAAAAAAAATTCAGAAGTTTGATGATCCCATGTATCTAATGACAATGCATAAGTTATCTAATATACATAGGGAAATCCAAATAGAGATTCGATGGATATGTGTTTTATATTTTCCTCATTGATTAGTTAATTTTGTACTATAAAAATGGAATCCACACTAGAGTTATCTGATCCATTGGAAAGAGAAGGGGGATTTGTATATATGTAAAAAGGATATGCAAGTATGCTTTGACACATTGGAATATGTAATTATGTAATTTGTTTTATATGAATTTGATAATTCAAGTAGAAGACAAATTGTATCATGATCAGTACAATATGCATCTAAGAAAATACCTGGGATTGTTCATTGGGCACATTTGAACATACATGATCAATATGTATTTTTTGTACATGATTTACCTTGTGCAATAGGAAGTGGAGATTGTAACTACACATGTAGTTTTCTAATTTTCTTCTTTTGTCATTTCTTTGTAACATTTCAATGTTGAAATATCCTAGAATGATAATGATTCCATTCAAATGTATATGGTGCAATGTTGTTGTAATGGTGTTCAATATGCTAGTCAAAGTTGCATGCAGTGCAACAAAGATATTCAGTATTCAATGTGTGATTTATGAACTATTTCCTTGGCTAGCACTGCCTCAACATTTTTTTTCTTTGAAATGCATATGTTCCAAAATTGGTATATGTTTTTTCACTAGTATCATCACTCCATGTTCTTTGAAATGCATATGTTCCAAAATTGGTATATGTTTTTTCACTAGTATCATCACTCCATGTTTAATGCAATTTGATATGAAATTGAATTTTTGAAATTGTTCATTTTCCATGCACATTGTCATGTAGGTTTGTTGTAGACACATAATATGAGATTGCATTACATCATAATCATCGAGTATATAACTAATATGTGCATTTAAGTTTCATGTGTTTAGCGAGAGAATTTAAACGGATGATTCTGACTTTTTTGACTCGGAATCATACTCTAGAGTCCATTTTGCACTACTTTGAAGGCATTGCATCTCAATGTTGACTTTTTGATTCACCTTGAAGTTCTCGTTAGTGAGATCATTTACAAAATACAAGGAGTCCGCTATGTTTCTTACATGGGATAGAGATCTATATAGTCATCCATGTATTTGTATTCTAGTAGGGTCAATTGCAACACTATTAAGTGTGAAACCTTGTGACCTTTGTATTGTACATGCACTTGCAAGTTGGATTCAAAATTATTTTTGGATCTTTACCTGACATGTCTTCATTGTCATCAATATTGATTTTGAAATGCATAGTGCATGTGTCCAATTGTGTGGTGTATCTAAGTTGTATAGGTAAGCTAACGTGTTATCTTGTTGGTGTCCAATAAGAGAATCATGGAACTCAATTCATATAAAATCAATGTTATTTTTTTTTGTATATTCTTTGAGTATTCCATCCACATAATTGACCAAGCCATCTTGTGAATCATAATTGCAGGCATATATCTCATCTAGCATCTCAAGTTTAGGGATTCTTTTTGAAGGAAAAGTAATTGTATGTTGATGGTATGGAACATCGCTATGTTTCTCTTCCTCTAGGTCAATTTTATTGATCATAATTTCATTCTCATGCATGAGAATGAGCATGTACATATTATGCATTGCAACATTCTTGTTTCTATAAAATATGTACTGAAAATTTGGGTCATTTGGTGAACAACATGCATTGATATATGCCAATTCATCACTTGTTTGGTTGTTTGTTTACATTCTGTTCAAAATTACAATGAACTTTTCATATCTTTAGCACATTGTAGTCCATAATTCATAGCATTTTATATTATCTTTCCCGAAGCTATGTGTCAATGTTTGCATGTTCATTATAAATTGCTTACAAATTAGAAAATATTGTACCAGTTGTGTCGGGTAAAGATCACCACAAAATACCATGTCAATATTTCCAAAGTACCTGGCTTGCATATGTTTTATGTTCCTAATTTTATTATAAATGGCATATAGGAATAAAATTCCAATCAATGAAGCTTCATCTATGAAGATAAGTTGTAGTTAACCATAAATATTTGACAATCTGTGTAACATTTCCTTGATAAGTCGAAGGAATTCAGACTTGGTAAAAGGCATTAACAATGTAGAGTGGATTGTTTTTCCACCTACATTGAATGCATATTTACTTGAATATGAAAGTATTATCCCCTTTGGTTTCAAAGGGTCACTTATACTGCAATCATCATGGATTCGTATAAGCATTTGGAATAACACGTTTGTTGTAAATGTCTTACATGTTCATTCCCCTCCTGTAAGGAACAAGTGGATGAGTGTGTGTATGTCCCTACATTTTTTCATGGAAATGTCCTTGATAATTTCTCATTTCTCTCTATTTAGAAATCTTCTAATTCTATAATATTATTTTTTCTCGAGGAAAAATGGATGCTTTCTTATATGAAACTGGAGATTGATACGTTTCCCATATTAGATTGTTGAGGACATTGAATATGTGCTTATAAGTCAAAATGTCCATAGTCAAGTCTAGTTGTTTGTATGTCAACCATTGTATCATTAGTGTTTACAAGACTATCTAGTTTCTCAAGTGTAGTTTCTAAATCACCCCATGTTGGGTTGATCTTGTATGTAAAGTTAGCCTCATTGGTATTTTTGGTCCTTCGATAGAAAGTACATGCGGCCTGCCACATAATGAAGCTATGTTTTAATGTGTCTTTTCTTTATTCGAATGAAATTTATAACAAATGTTTCTCATGACAAAAGTTTTCATATTCAATTTATTTTTGTATTTGACGAACCGTATTATGTTTGGTTTTTCATTTTTTAATATGTGTGTATCATTTTCCTTGTAATTAGATAAAAATTAGGAAAGGAATATATGCTTACGAGAATTTGGACGCTCATTGTGGTAATCAATAATGAAGTGACACATTGTGTCTTCAAAATTATCAAGTTCTTGTTTTAGTAGGAATGGTGGCTTAAGCATGAGCATGTGTTCACTAGGTAGAGATGTGTTTATGAATATACATTCCATTGAACTCAAATTCAATGATAGGGGAAATGCAATATGAACCACCTGTTGAGATGAAATTTCTTGAATATCAAGCAATGTATTTCCAAGTGTATGTATCATTTGCATAGCATCGATTTGACTTGTTTCATGTTCTCTATGTATTCTCCTAAATGCACTTTTCATACATTTTTCAAAAAATTTCATGTACGAGGAATAGTATAATTTTGCAGCATATGTGTTGAGCACATACTGTACATCTGTATTCACATTCCACATATTTGGCATGTCCTTGGCAAAACTTTTGTTCCAAATATGTGATGGTTTTTGTTTTAGGAAACTTGTTGGTTGATTTAGTGTAGATAGTAGTAATTGGATGTACTCATCTTCTATTATCTTCAATTCCATCAAGAAGTCCTCAAATCTCATCAATTTTCCATAATCTGTTTCCTTTAGAAATGTGATTAGGGATATGTATTTCTCAACGAGAAAATTGTTGACTACACTAAATGGTTCAACGACTCTCATCATTTTCATTAGTGGCATAGGAAATTTGTATCTACAATGAGAGTTCCTCTAGTTTTTATAGATCTTTGTATAGTAGTGCCTCTGGAATTTTGTGAGTTTTGTATCCAAATGATTTGTGTCATAGTTAATGTACTGGTCCAAAAAAAAATTGAATTTCATGTTACTATCTGATCTGTATATTGGAGCATTCCCTATCCATAGGAGTCTATGTTCGTGTTCACTTCCCCAATTTTGGAACTTTTTTTCAAAGTAGTATTATGAAACTTGTCCAAAGAATGTGTCCTCATGACATATCATTTGTTTTAAGGTGTTGATTTTATTTCTATAGTAATGAGTACATGTGATTGGGTCTTTCCTTATGAGGTAGTCAAGATCATTGACTTCCAATGTATCAATTTGTTTTCTAATTTTTTTTTTTTGTGTATCTTTTTTAGTGTAGTAACCAATCGAGTCTATCGATGTTCTACACTTGTAAATGTGACAAAAAAGATTGTGGCCCCCAATTTTTGGATCATTGCAAATAGTGTTTTCTTGATTTGTCACAAGTGATGGAGAGAGATATGAATGTTCTTGAAATATCTATATCCAATATAAGATTTCAACAATTTCTCTAAGTTTCCTTTCTGCTTGAACTATTTTTCTAATATATTCCTTCCCATAACTGATATTTTCTTATTCTCACCCAGACGAAGGAAAGAAATTTCCCAATTATTATTCACATTGTCTCGAAAAAAACATTTTTTATATGACATGAGAAATCACCACTTGGTTGCAAGAATTCCCATTTCACTATTTTTTGGTAGCTAAAAATTTTTGTAGTATCATCGTCATGCAGGTATCCATATAAAAGTGTGGGGAAGTTCATTTCTCTTGCATATTTTCCTTGAAAATTCCAAGTCGACATTTCCCTTCAGCAAGCGTGAGTTCAACGATCTTTTCATGTAAGTCATGGATTCATTGTGACTCTAACAGTCCATGAATTAATGTCTCTGTAGCATTTTCCTTGTCTAATTCACCATTTGTATCAGTTTCAGTATTATCCTTTTCATTTTGCATGGAACATGCATTCCCTTCTAGAACAACATGATTCCATTCCTCATTTATACAAAACAAATTATCCATATACATATTTATAGAACTTAATTCTTTCAATGCTCTCATGAAAATGTTGAAACATACTCTGCATATCTAGTATGCATTATTGTATTACAAACAACACTTCAAGGAAATAACTATTGTGAAGGTTTCATCCATGGATTGTGGAAATGCTTTTTACACAACATCCATATTGACAGGTACATTGATAATTGATCATGTTAAGCCCATTTGGATTGTTTATAACCCCGTGTTCTTATCTATTACAATGCAATTTGTAGTTATACAAGTCTCTCTTCAAATTTTGAAAGTGTAGTTACACATAGTAGAAGTATGTTACGTGTTATTTGGTTTGGAGTTGCAAATTGTGACACTTTTCAATTTTGTAGTGACCTTAGGCATGGAACACATATTTTTCTAGTGGAGAACATCATGTCATTAAATTTCAAGTGCACATATTATTTTTTCAAGTTGCGGGTGGAACATTTAATTTTCTTTTGAAAATGCAGTTCCTCACAAATTGCACATGTGATGTTAGGAGTCTCTTTAATTTGTTCCATATAGATTTTATTTGCATCTTTCCTTTGTATACCGAAATACCCAATGGGTATCTTTTATTTTTCAGTTGATGGTACGTGATTTTATGCATGTGAGGTGGAAATAGATCTTCTTGGTGACAGGCAATGTAGAGGCTGGAATGAATATATGTTGGGACTACTATATATACATAGTGTGGAAGGAGAGGAATTTGTTGGGATTTTGCACTGCCTATTTGTTTCTTGTATTCAACAATGAATATATCAATGCAGTTGCATGTATGAATTTTTTCAATTGGTGGTAAGTAAGGTTAGGGTTCTTACTAGGGATTTCCAATTCTCCATGATGGCATAGCTTGAAGCCATCATCACTATTTTTTAACATTGTTTTTCTTGTACAATGTCGATCAAGTGCATGGTGATGTTATAAAAATAAATGTCCAGGAAGCATAATGTGATTGTTTTTACATGTTTGATTCAGTGTTCCTAAAATAGTGTGGAAGCTAAATCCATCCACCATGCTTGGACTTATTGCAACCTGATTAAAATGCAAAGTGCATTCTTGGTCGCAATTTTTTCTTACCAATGGTTCATAATGTATGTGTTTTGTAACTATTTCAAATGATATAACATCAATTGTTTTATCACAATTTCAATCAGTAATGTAGTAGTTGAAAATGTTATTTTTGAAGGAGTACCAAACTTGGATATTTTCTGTGAATATGATTGACACCCACTACAAACAAAATGGTTGATATCTATATTACCCTTCTCATATGGAATTGACATGTTTATTAGGTACAGTTTCCAACTACTAAGTGTTGGTGGAATTTGTATGACATTAGGTGTTATATGTTGATGCAAGAAACAAAATGTGTTGTGATTTTCACCTATAAGTGCATTGTGAAAGGACTAGACAATGTACAATCTTAGAGACTATACACTGAACTTTGTCGCAACCGAGTAGCAAAGTGTACTGAAGATACTCTCACCACAACTAGTTGTAGTAGATTCTAGTATCTCCAATCCACGAGTATGCATGTCATGCATAATATGTTTCCAATGGAATTGAAGGTCTTTGCACATGAGGGTCAAGTAAGTATCAAATCCTCCAAAATTGCATATGGATATTTTTTATAGAGAAATGTTTTGTTATGACCACTAAGAGGATTAGTGTTATGGAACAAGATGAAATACATATATGTATTTTCATTTTTGTTGCATAACAAGTACCTTATCTTCCTTGTTAGTGACCAATTTGTGATTGACATATTTAGCCACTTGACAAGCCATCGTATGAAAAATATATCTCCCCATAGTCCTCTCTCATTTTTAGGTTGGTTTGTAGATGCCTATGATTGCATATTTGAAAGATATGTACCAACATCATGAACACCATGCAAATGATACATAAAGTCATATGCCAATTCATTCTAAAATGATTCTAATGCATCAACGTTGTCATTGTGTAAGCACAAGAGTAAGTGATCTATCATCCCATGGCACATCTCAAATCAAGAATAACATAAATGCAATAGAAATTCTAGTGCATCAAACAAATAGTCCCCCTCAATGTTTGAAAATGCAAGTAATCTAAAAAGACCGTTGTTACTTAATACTTGGTTGATGTTGGTATCTACAATGGAGCGTGTGTTCATTTGATAGCTTTTGACACCTACTATTTATGTCATCTTCTAATTTGTGTGTTTGTAGTTATTTATAAGTAATGTTTAGGATATTATGCAAGAAGGGAAGAAAGAACAATGCAAATTCCATAATGCATACCTGTTTTTTTTTTCCTTTTTTGGCTTATCTAGCTTTGTTTCCCTCAACTTGAACATTTCATAGTCATAGTAATCTATTCTTAGAGAGAAAATAAGTAATGAGTCTGTAAGCACATCAAATACACAATACAAAATAAACCATATTAGAATTAGATTTATTGTTATATGGGAAGATTGAACGTTTTAGAAAAGAACATATATGAAGATGTTTCAGATGCACATGGAAAAGGTTATGCTAGGAAGCCCTGTGCTTGGTGTCCCGATACCCTAGTGCGATAGGTTTCTAGTCCTTAGTTCCATTCCGTCATTATATATAAGAATTATGAGGAAGAGGATGATGTGTACATGTGTGTTATTCTAGCATGCCTCCCCCCCCCCCCCAAAAA
>CBVK0100413683.1:0-19400 GCA_900067695.1 Picea abies
TAAAATAACATTACTAATGTAATATTCCCCAATTAAGGGGTAATGAGCCATTATTTATGGCTTAACACTTCCACTCGCATGTCTCCTTTTGAAGCAGTCTATGAGAAAAAACCACCATCAGTTCTCTCATACATGCCAGGTGTCTCCAAATTTTAGGAGGTTGACAATAATCTTACAATCCGAGCGACCATTCTCCACACCCTCAAAGAAAATTTGGTCATGGATCATAATCACATGAAGTAACAAGTAGATCAAGGTCATTCTGAACGTCAATTCGTTGAAGGGGACCAAGTGTTTCTTCGTTTGAGACCTTATAAGCAGACTTCTTTCAAAACTGAACATTGTCAAAAACTTACCCCTAAATTTTATGGTCTTTATACAATTCTCAAGTGCATGGGGGTCGTGGCCTACCAGTTAACTCTTCCCAGTCATTCTAAGCTCCATCCTATTTTTTATGTCTCATGCTTAAATAAAGTGATTGGAGCTAAGTGCTAGAATCAAACCAGTCTCTTTGAGTTGGATGAAGAAGGTTCCATTTGGTTGCAGCCACAAACAACCTTGCAGCCACAAATAGTCTTGGAGCTAAGTGCTAGAATCAAGGAAGTGTTAGTTCATTGGAAATATACAACTCCGGAAGATGCCACCTGGGAGCCGGCTACCATTCTACAACAATTTCCTCATCTCCACCCTTGAGGAAAAGTATTTTCTTCAAGGGGGAGGGCATGTTAGGTACCTGGCCTTCCTAACCCCCCACGTAGGTAGAATAACATATTTTCTATGTAATAAAGGTTGACATTAGTTTATAAGGCCTATTAAAGAATGTGAACAAGTCTAATGTAAGAAGACTTAATAGAAGCTACCACTTCAAGAAAGAGTTCCCTCTAGAATTTTTTTTAGAAGATATAATTAAGATAAATAGGAGTAGAAGGAATGTGAAAGACTTGTCTTTAGAATTATTGTAATAGAGTTGTGCTCTACTGGAGGTTGTCCACTTGAAGAGGTAAAGGGAAAATTGCTTTCATTCAATAAAGGTATTATTGTTGGTGTTGTTGTTCTCATTATTTTGTTGCTATAATTATGTTTCTACTCATTATAATATATCTGGTACCTTACAAATATCGTGACACAATGTGACAAATATAATCATTGTAAATGTAATTAATCATTTGAAACATTTAAAAAACACATTTGATCAAAGAATGAGTTTATTCTATTTGTTTTTCTTTTTTCAAGTTGGAGACAACTTTAGATCAAAGAAGTGTGTTGAAGCAAAGTCTAATTACACATAGCTTAGAGTAAAAATTTGTCCAAAATAGAATGAAAGATCTATAGCATAATGTTTTTTTGTTAAAGATAAGATGTAAAATTTAAAGCATAAAAATTGTTTCTTGTAGATCTTCTTCTCCTCTGTCTATTGCATTTAAATTGTTCAACACATAATTTAGGATTAGTTGGTAAAGTTAGGCAATGTGAGATAGTTGAAGATATGTGTTGGTTAAAGTTGGTGCAATTTTCTAACTTAATGATTCTTGTATTATAAGATAAAATATTAATAACAAACCACATTGAATAGTGTTTATCCAATAATAAAAATAAAAAACAACATTTCAAATATTATATAAGTACTAACACATATAACATTAATGATAATGCCTATTTTTTTTTGTAAATAAAAACGGGGGTATTTCCTTATTAATGCACTGTCACTATATAAAATTGATATATGTCGTCGTCATGCCACATGTTCCACAAAACTAGTGGAAACAAAAACATGTGGCAGCCAATTGTAATTTCGGCCAAAAAGGGCAACTGCCACTTGCCCTACCATTTGTTTTGGAAACCAAAGCAGGTGGCAGCTGGTAGTGCTGACAAATCTGTCTGGGAATACTAGATATACTAACAAAATCTAAAAATTAAACCTAGGAAAAAAACTGATCAAAATACCAGACCAGGTTGAAAAGAAGAAAACTCCATCACCGTGTTAGAGAGGCTCAGAGAACTGTGCAAAATTAAAAATTAGAGGGGCTATGAGAGCAATGGAACTCGCCATCTGGAGAGCCATTGTGAAGGGTACCATCTCTAGGTTTGAGCACGTAGGGCTGTGCGTAGGTCGAGCACCTCTACTTCGTTGGCACGTTTGAGAAGGCGTCGAACAACATGTTGATGTGACTACTGATTAGGGTATGCAGGTGGAGTTTATCCATCATATAACCTCTAATTTCAAAAATAAACTCCATCTTCTCTTGGCTAAAGAGGCTGGGTGGAGTCTAGACACAATCCTCAACTAGGTTCAGCAGTGGAGGCTCAACCCTGTTATCACTCTATAAATTTGTTTGGTTGATAAACAAACGACAGAGGTAAATGTTTCAACCAACTTTAGGTTGGATTCTGACCCTTCCAAACCCTTCCAACCAGAGAGGGCTCTCTCAAACATGTAAATATTGAAAATACTCAAAAATATTTGGCAATGGATACACAGAGATCATATTCTGCAATAATACAAGTTTTTTAAAGGGGTTGGTAGGACCAACAAGAGAACAATTCCATTGGGTAATGGGGTCAACTTCTAGAATCATATGAAAATTTGCAAGCTATGTATTCCTGAGGGAACATAGGCAAAATAGGCACTGTGTTCATCCAAATAAGCAATATGATATGGTAGTGGAAAAAGAGGAAAGACCACTATGAAAAGAGGCATCTAATAGAGGAGGAATCTCTTGGCCTAGCTCTAGAAGAAATAACATAAAGGCTGGCTACCGAAAACAGAGCACCAAACCAGGGTGAATTCTGAACCAAGAACTAATAAACACATAACAAGTATAATCAATATGAGAAAGAGCACCAGCAAGGTGAATTCTTTCTTTTTCTTAAAGACTATTGCTAGCAGAATAATACATTCATGAATATGAAATACAAGAAAACATACTAAACACCAACACCATGATGAATCTCAGCTATCTAAGAAAACCTTCTCTGCTTGTATTAAAATTCATAAAAAATCACAAAGTTTTCCTGCTACAAGGGTAGGCCCCTCTCCACCCATTCGAACCCTTCATTTATATTTTTAATAGTATATATAGGTAAATTACATATGAGACCCAAAAACGAATCATCTTATCTAAGATTCCAAAAATAGATATCAGTTACAGAGGAAGTAACGTACCAAAACCGAACTCCTACTTTCTAGGGAATGTTACAAACATAAAACTGAAATATTTGAGATCTTTACCCTGAATGCCACCTGTCTACAAAATCACAAGATTCCATGAAATGAACTCTATTTAGCCTGTCGTGAATTTTTCATTTTAGCTTTTCAATCTCTTCCTTTAACGTGTCAAGCCAACTAGGTTGATCTTCTTCAGTACCTTTAACTATCCCCAACTTTAACTTCCTCCTTCCATCACTTTTTCCTTTTTCTCTCTCCAGCTTGTGTGTAGTGTCCATCTACATATCCATTAATGATCAAATCTTTCATAATAGGATTCAACCTTATTTCTTCGCCTGATCCTGGTTCATCCACAAATTTTGCGTGAAATTTTGTTGTCAGGAGTGGCGCAACATGCCTCTCTCTCTTCTTACTTGATGGTTCTATCATATTATTTGAATTTTTTGGTTTGCTGAAAACCGTTGGATCTTTCTCCTCACCCCCCTTTGCTTTTCTAGGGAACATGAGCCTATTTCCTTCAATTGTACATGAATTGGACGAGTGATTTGATTTGTAGGTATCCTACTCTATAATAAATTGTTAATTACCCAAAATAGAGTAATTTCACCTGTGTTTTGAGTAACAATCGGAACAAACTTGGAACATCAACCTGCTCTTCAACAAATTGATTTGCAAACTCATCTTCTTGACTGTCTACAAATGAATATATAAAACAATAAGCTCCATGCTTATCATGGGGTGGATCAAAAGCTACATCAACGCCCTCTCTTTCAATAAGTGTAATATAATCCTTAGCAAAATCATTAGCATTTAAAACTTCAAGAGGACCTATGATATTATCAACTCTATGCTCAAGGTTCCAATCAATTGTTTTCTGTTCATATTTACTTTCATGTTCTAGAGCATCCAACCCCTCATTTTGAATATGTTCACATGCTTGGATATTGTGTTGAATCTCTCGATCATCATTAAATATTTGTTGTAAGGAATTAGGTCTTCTTTCCATCAGGAGGAAAGAAAAATCTGGATGAAGAGTAGTGGCATACTGGAGCATGGCAGTAGCTTCAGTGGGTTGAATTTATTTGGGAAAATTGTAATAAATATTGGAAAATTTTCTACTGAATGTAGAAATAGTTTCATTACTCTGCCTCTTTAAGGCATAGAACTCTGTAAGTTGTAGATCCAAATATTTCTTCTTGCCCCAAAACTCCGAAAAAACACTCTTCAATTATTCCCGTGAGCTAATTGTCTTTGGCTACAAATGTTTAAACCATTATTTGGTATCTCCTTTCAAGGATTCAGAGAAGGCCCTTATACAAACATCTTCATGGTCAATCTCAAACAAATCTATAAAATGCTCGAACTCCTGGATGTGTTTTTCAGCTGTGATGGCATCGAGTTCTCCATCAAACACAAGTAGGTACTTATAGTTCTTTGGAGGAAAATCATGAAGGATGTGAGGTAATTTTAAGGGTCTGTATCTATGCTGAGTCTTGGAGGGTGTTGGATCAAGTACAGGAGGTAAAATATCAGCCTTGGTTTCATGATGCTCACCAACTTGGTTATGGTTATCACATGGCTCAGATGGGAGATTTTGATCAAAATCAGTGATAAACCGAGGGGATATATGTATAACTTTAAGAGGAGGATATACAATTTCAATACTATCATGGTCATCATTTGCATGCAGCAGGTAAAGAAAAATTTGTTTAACATGCTCAGGAAATACAACAGATAATTAATAACAAAAAATATTATGTCTTGGAAAAAACTCAACTTCAGGTACTTATTTTCTCCCATGATATCCTTTCATACCTTTTTTCAAGGGGTTTCATCTTCCAGTGGAGTCTCTGAATCACATTTGAAGCTTGAGTGGAGTCACCAATAAAATATTTAGGCTACTAAGTCTTTGAACAGTGGAGTCACCATGAAAATTTTCAATTCTAGATTCTTGAAAATGGAGTCGCCAGGTGAATGGCATACAATCTTTCTATGTCTGAATACTTTTCATCATCAGTACTCAGATCCAAAATTTGTCATTTCTCCCAGGGAAGATTTCACCTTAGTTCCCCGACAACGACGCCATAATGTTAGCACTCTATAAATTTGTTTGGTTATTAAACAAGCAACAAAGGTAACTGTTTCAACCAACTTTAGGTTGGATTTTAACCCTTCCAACCAGAGAGGGCTCTCTCAAACGTGTAAATATTGAAAATACTCAAAAAGATTTGGAAATGGATACATAGAGGTTAGATTATGAAATAGGACAAGTTTTTTAAAGGGGTTGGTAGGACCAACAAGAGAATAGGGCCATTGGGCAATGGGGTCAACTTCTGAAATCAAATGAAAATTTGCAAGCTATGTATTCCTGAGGGAACAGAGGAAAAATAAACACTGTGTTTAGCCAAATAAGAAATATGAGATGGCAGTGGAAAAAGAGGAAAGACCACTATGACAAGAGGCATTTAACATAGGAGGAATCTCTTGGCCTAGCTCTATAAGAAAGAACATAAAGGCTGGCTACCAAAAATAGAGCACCAAACTAGGGTAAATTCTGAACTAGGAACCAATAAACACATAAAATGTATAATCAATATGAGAAAGAGCACCGACAAGGTGAATTATTTCTTTTTCTTAAATACTATCGCTAGCAGAAAAACACATTCATGAATATGAAATACAAGAAAACATATTGAACATATTGAACATCAACACCATGATGAATCTCGACTATCTAAGAAAACCTTCTCTGCTTGTATTAAAATTTATAAAAAATCACAAAGTTTTCCTGTTACAGGGGCAGGACCCTCTCCAGTCAGTCGAACCCTTCATTTATCTTTTTAACAATATATATAGATAAATTACATATGATACCCCAAAAAATATCATCTTCTCCAAGATTCCAAAAATAGATATCAGTTACAAAGGAAGTAACATACCAAAACCAAACTCCTACTTTCTAGGGAATGTTACAAACATAAAACCAAAATATTTGAGATCTTTACCTTGAATGCCACCTGTCTACAAAATCACAAGATTCCCTAAAATGAACCCAATTTAGCCCATCATGATTTTTTCATTTTAGCTTTTCAATCTCTTCCTTTAACGTGTCAAGCCAACTGGGCTGATCTTCTACAGTACCTTTAACTATCCCATCTTTAACTTCCTCCTTATGTCTCTTTTTCCTTTTTCTCTCACCAACTTATGTGTAGTGTCCATCTACATATCCATTAATGATCAAAACTTTCATAATAGGATTCAACCTGACTTCTTCGCCTGATCTTTGTTCATCTGCAGTTTTTGTGTGAAATGTTTTTGTCATGAGTGGCGCAACATGCCTCTCTCTCTTCTTACTTGATGGTTCTGTCATATTATTTGAATTTCCTGGCTTGCTGAAAACCGTTGAATCTTTCTCATCATCCCCCTTTGCTTTTTCATGGAACACGAGCCTATTTCCTTCAATTGTACATGAATTAGATGAGTGATTCGATTTGCAGGTATCTTGCTCTGGAATAAACCATCAATTACCCAAAATATAGTAATTTCACATGTGTTTTGAGTAACAGTCTCCATCAAGTACTAATCATGGGCTACTGACGAAAGTCCTTATAGGGGAAATGACCTCTCATGTTCAACCATCGATTTCCAATGATGAGTCTTAATTCAATTATTTGGCGACGCTAACTTGGCATTGCGCGGACGAATGTTACTTAAACAAGTGTCTCAAGATGATTAGACTGGCCATCAAGTTTCCTTTCCACATGTGACCCTTGGATTTGACACATTCAATGACACTTAACACGCGATTTCAGGGTGTGATGGAGTGGTTTTGAATTCACCTTATTTTCCCCCCGAAATGCACCCAGTGGCACCACGCAGTCCCAAGTCGAAACCATGGTATTCTTTTCAGCCTACTTTCAAAAACTAACCTCTACGCTAGTTCTCCACATGAAATTATACTTGACCATTGATCTGCGATGCCCACGATCTATGACCCATTAGGTCCCATCAACTTTGCATTATTGCTAGTTTTAGCCTCCTCCCACTATATTTGGCCATGTCTTCTAGTTTGTCACACTTCCACATTAGTTTAGCACCTCGCTAAGTCTTGGAAACTGGATTTATCATAGAAATTGTTATAGTGATAACATGGGCTCCAACTGGGGATGTTATCCTCCCTGTGAGGTAGCAAAGAACGCATAGACCTTGTGCCTTATCCATTGAGCTACTCCAAAAACAGGTGTGTACTTTTCCTTGACCTATCACCAATGTCCGTTGAAAACCAAAGTCTGCACATTGCTCTTACTTGGAGACTGAACATTGGATATACTACTAACATCTAACTGAACACTTTATTTGGAGACCTAAACTTGAAAATGCTTGATCATCATGTGTATTCGCACCTACCTACCCTAAATGCTGAAATGAGCTTCCAATCAAATGAAATCATAATTCCAATGCAACCATGCAAGCATTTTGTCTACTGTCTGGTTTCTTTTCACACGCTTTCTCCAAAGCCTATTTACTGATAATTCATTCAAGAATTTACATATGAGTTTAAATCTCAAAAACTCAAAAACATTAGGACTTTTACTGCCTCCAACAAAACTACAAATGGATCTCCTAAAACATCCATAAAACAACAATCATGTTTCACTCTTTTCACTGCATTCTTGCCTTCATGTGATTTAACCAGTTGATTTCCACCAAGAAGATGAAAAATATGTTGAGAGTGTTGGAAATAACAATCTTTTGAATCATAGGATAGTGTTGACTGGAATTAACCCTCTAGTAGCAAGCAATCCATATCTAATGCTGACGTTGAATGAACATCATCTTCATTTCTAAGCTCACGACCCATCATAAGCTGCAAATTCTGATTTTTAAAACTCTTTGTATAACATGCCACAAGGTCATGAAACACATGAGAAACCATTTATTTTTGATGAACCAAAACAAAAAGACAAGCCTCCTTCACAAGTGTTTGTTGTTCTTGCTATATTTCTTTAGTCCTGAGAACATTTTTAGAACCATAATCTTCAAAGGAATTAAATAAAACAACGACTTATTTATGGCCTTTCTACATTTATTATTGAAAAGTGGCATACACTGTTTTGTTGCTTTCCTGAAACTCTATGTCATTTGTTTCTTCAATGCTTGAATTCTCCATAGATGCATTTTCAAAATCCTTATCCATGTCTAGGCCACTTATAATTTGAGCAACCACATCATTCACAGGGGAAGAAAGATAACTTTGAAACACTTTGTCTTGCTGCAAATATTGTTGAATATCTTCATCAATTTCAGGAGAAGGCAACTGACTTTGAACAACAATGCTTTTATCAGATTTCTTTGTTTGCTCATGATTTTCTTTCAACAATTCAAAGGAAGAGAAACATAATGAAAGATAACTTTCATTTGCAAGCCTACTACTTTCTTCATATCCAACATCATGCCTGGAGGGTTTCAGATCTAAAACATTATAAACATTTTTCCTCAGCAATTTGAAAGAAGCAAAGCACAATGGCAAGGTTCTTCCACCTGATTCAAAATCTTCTTCATTTTCTTTACTACTGTCATATGCACATTTTCCACTTTATTTGGATTGTTGAACACACTCATCTTCAGCTTCATTTTCGACCAATGGCTGCAATTCCTTGTTAATTTTTTCCAGTGAATCATTGTGGTTTGGCATCATCACACCTCCCTTTTCTTTAGTGATGGTCTTATAATTCTCTTTCAACAATTTAAATGAAGGAAAGCATAAAGGTAAAGGCATGCTTCCACATTAGTTTAGCACCTCGCTAAGTCTTGGAAACTGGATTTCTCACAGAAATTTTTATAGTTATAACAAGCCCGACAATCCATCGTGGGGAGTTCCTCTTGAAAAATGCAAGTGGCACCATCCATGGTCTTCGTTGTATCTGTAGAAGCAACACTAGTGTTGGGGCTATCATGGGCATTCGGGACCGTGTAGAGGAGGGACTCTAGTGGAACCTAAATTGGTTCCTTCGGGAATTCCTCCTCCATAAAGGCCATTGGAGGCATATGTGGCCGTACAGTTAGTTGAGTATGGGCTATGGATAGATCCCTCTCCAAACTATGTAGGCGTCTTTGCCTTGTTGCGTGAATGTACCAGGGAGGACCTCTCTTGGGTTTTCCTCTCTCTCTCGGCATGATGGAGCCTGGAGTTCAAAGAAATATGCGTATGAGGCCAAAGAGAACTAACTGGACCAAAACCAAATTCCCGAGCAGAGCAAGGAGACAAATCACTGAGGTGAAGTGGTGAATGCCATGACCGAGCTGGATAGTTAACTGAGGGGCAGATATGATTGCTCTCCTACCTCTTGTACCCAACGTCACCCTCCTACAATTAATCGTCGAGGCCACCATTAATCTTGCATGGAGGAGTTGTCCTCCCTCCCTCTACGAGCCTTTATGGTCATCCTCCATCCAAGAATAGGCATTGGGGTGGCGACCGACCATATTTATGGCAAGTTCTGTGAGGGAGCTATATGGCCTCCCCTGGGCTACGTGTCACCTCATCTGAGGAAACGATAATGATTATGAAAATAATTAAAATAATAATATTAATTTAAATAAAGATAAGAGTTTATGTCATCAAATTAGATTTATAAAACTAAAACTATATGAATCCAAATTACTATAAAAACAATAACTCGCAATAAAAGTATGTAAGATATTTTCAAATTCTAGCTCATGTAAATATTGGTAATTTGTTTACAATATTACTCTAACTCATAGCAGCTAGTTTACATTGTTACTATAACTGACGCTCTATCATTGAGCTAAATAGAGGTATAGAAATGAGAAAGTACCATAATGATTTTACAAAATAAACAAAATCTTCCTAGGTCATACACAAAAGAATAAAATGATTATTTAGACCTCGATGGGTGCCAAATCACCCCTGAAAATATATACACATTAGAATATGATTATGTAGACCTATGTGGGTACCAAAACATCTTGAAAATATAAAATGTACAAACATGCCACAAATCTATCTATAATTAGGTTTAACAGTGATTCATTCCTAAAAGTGCTTTTACTCATATATCATAACTAAGTTTCACTCTTTTTTTAAACTTTCTTTAAATGAATCTTTAAAAGAACAATTTTATGATGTCCCTATATAATACATACATCAATGTTTGATTCACTAACTATATTACAATGTTCCACCAAGTTTGGGTATGTGGGAGCATGGGAGGAGGAAAACATACATGGGATGTGTTAAGACATCCCTTAAAATTTAGGGAAATTTATGGAGGATGAGGGGACATCGGGGTATTTAGTATAGGGGGTGTCTCTGAATTTATAAAAATAAAAATAACAATCCCAACAATAATAACTCATTTCATGCAAATTCATCATTGCGTAAGGTAAATGCTAAAATCAAATTTGTTAATGATATAAAATTTATTCAAATTCAAATTCAGAAACGAAATACATTGAATCAAATTCATTATTCATCATTCTAAATATTATTAAGTAAAATAGTAGATATTGAAGTCACGTTCTGAGGTCATCAGGATCTATAGTTAAAAGATAAAACTGAAAATTAACAATGGACAATGAACACTGGAAATAAAATGAACATCAAGGAGTCAATTCCATGGACTATTCCTCTATATCCATCAACTACATGAAGTCATTAGGACCAACAATGGGAGTGTCACTATCTAATTCAAAGTCACTCTGACAAGTAACTAATGACACACCAACCAAATCATGTCGTAGCTTATCTAGTTTGTCCTCCTCAACTATATATGCATCATCCTTTGGATCCACATCCTATCCTGTTGTTGGTCCCCTCTAATAATTGGGTGTCTTCCTGTGTACAAGATGTAGGGCACTATGCATTGCAACTAACTTCTTTTCTCTCCTAGAGGTAAGTCTATTCCTCTTGATAGAGTGGATGAAGCCATATGTGGACCAATTCCTCTCTGTCGTGGAGGAACTAGAAATTTAAAAATAGCAATATGTTGGATATTTGGAGCATCATATTTGTGCATGTTCCACCAACCAATGGGGTCATCCTAGCCTAAGTCATTATGATCTTCCCTTGCATCTGGGTTCTTGAAGGGACCATTGAGATCTACAAATTACATCCACTTTCTCCGAAGTTTTCTCCCCTCGTCTACATTGTACATATTTGTAATGCAAACTCGAAATCCCTTCTTGATCCTTAGATCCTCAATGGGAATAATTCTTCCATGCCTTTCCATATACCACTTTGGGTTAAGTGTATTCTATGGAAAATTTTAAGGATCCATACTTATTTTAAAGTGTAGAAAGACCGGTGAATCTTACTAATTCTTAAAATGCCAACCATAAAATGTTTGGTGATATTTTTGTAAAAAAATCAAATTTATAAGTATTTTCTATAGTTTCTAGAATTTTTTCACAATCTTTAAAGTAAAATACTTTTATCCTATAAAATTTGGGTGAATCAAACTAGAAAAAAAATGGAATTTGACGAATCTATTTTTGGAAAAAACATGCAAAATTAGCCCATGGGCAAAATTTAACTCCTAAAATTTTCTTTGTTGCATATGATACCATGTGTAAAGGTGTGTTCATTCATTCCCACCTACATTGAATAATGGATCGAATTTGGTTCTTATATGTTAGAATGTGTTAATGATTTCCTAGTGGTCTTAGATTACATGGCTATGGAATTTTGTGATGTTATTCTTCAATAACTCTCTATATTGTAAAAAGGGTTTATCCCACATGCATCATGTGAATTGTTTTCCTTTCAATTTCTCCTATATAATAGAGGTGAAGGAGGCCCTTTAGAGGAGAAAGAGTGTGTGAGATAGTGAGTGGTTTATGGTATTATGTCTCTTGTCTCTTTGATTTACTAAATTTATTGATGCTTGGTATAGGAGTTTAGACTAGTTAGATTTATTGGTGCATGCTCTTGCATATTTTCGTGATGGTTGATGGTATGATCTAACATGGTATGGTATGATCTAACATGGTTGATGGTAGAAGTTACTCGATTGAAAGATAAATATTGTTGTTTCATTATTGATGATTTTGTTTCCTCTCATGGTTTATTTTTCATCCATAATGTTGTTTCTCTCATTTTGAAAAGCACACTATAGGTATTGGTCTCGAATGTTGAGAAAAAAAATGGATACCAGAGGAGGACTTGGAAAGAATGGACAGGGCATTGTTGATCCTATTGTACTGTCTAGAGATAGTCTTGGATATGATATTGTTGCTTCACCATCTACACATGGACAAGAATGGACAGGGCATTGTTGATCCTATTGTACTGTCTAGAGATAGTCTTGGATATGATATTGTTGCTTCACCATCTACACATGGACTTGTTGAATCTAGGAAAGTGTTGTTTGTTGCAGGAGAAGTTTAGACTGAGTTGCTAGAAGAGCAACCTACTCTTGATTATCTTGAACATGTTGATGGAGCCTACTCTTGATTATCTTGAACATGTTGATGGAGTGGATATGCTAGAACTTGAAAATGTTGTTGCACATGACATTGTTGATGTACACGATTGTACTCATAGCTCTAATCATGCAAAACAAAAATATATATCCACCCTCATAAGAATCAAAGGACTTTATCCGAGAATTAGAATTCTTGGTAACATGGTAGTTGTTGGAAACCTAATCCATTAGGGTTACTCACTTAACGAAATATGAATAGTCTAAGTGATAGGAAACATCATTGGAAACATCATTGGGAGTCCAAGCTACCTCTTCGAAAATGAATCTAAAGGTGAAGCTAATTTATCTATATCTTTTTCATATTAATAAATGCATGTCACACTTATACTATGGTAGTTATTATCCATGGAATCTATAAATCATATTCCCTGAGGTCTATCCATCTGTTATATGAGTAGAAACACCTTTGTCCATTGTGCAGAAACGTCACTCTGTAGACCTGTCATCTCTAATTATTCTTTGCGCTACTTTGCCTGCTAGCCTGCTCTTCCAGTCTGCCATTCTCAGCCATAGACAATCGTTAGGGTTTCCTCCATTCCGCTCTGCATGTTAGGGTTTCCTCCATTTCATTCTCGGGACTCCTCTTCCTTGCACGACCTTTGCTCAGTTGAACATACAAGCTCGAATTATCTTCATCCTCCCGTTCTATAGAGAGCCATAAGCCTCCACGCCCATCTTCTCGTTGCTAATTAAACTCTTCTTTTTACCCTCACCCACAAGATTCTGAATTAGTTTGCAAACACACCCATTGAGCATGCAATACAAATTCAAAACCCTAATTACATCGACTGTCCACGGGGTGTCACGTTGATTCCATCGAAGATATCACGCCCATCGACTGTTCCACATCCGTCAGACATCGCCTGTCAACCTTCCTCACAGTATACACACAGTTTCATATTTTCAAGGACTGAATCCTTGAAAATCCTGGCACAAGGAGTAAGAAACGCAAATCCTTTTGCCAGAAGACTCAAAGATGTGCCCGCCTTTCTTCCACTCATGATTAATGACGCCGACACAGAACTTCCCACGAGATTAATGAAGTCAAGTGTTGTCATGTTGGATCACAAAAAATGTAGATAAGTGCAATCTCCTATTTTTTTTTTTCCAAAATTGGTGTTGATGGTACTACTCTCACGACGCATGTCTATGTGAAAGTTCATGTTCAGATAATAGTTTTCCCATTTGTGAACAATTCCCTTCAGTTCCAGATCTTTCCAACCGGTGGATATTTACTATAGGATATTTTTATGCACCATTATCCTATACATTGTGATATTCACTAACCATGCATATGAAAACAGTAAGATACATCGACTACCTCATACATAAACCGATAGGGAAAACATCCTCAAAGCCCAATTCCAAAGTTACAGCGAATAGTGGTATATTTCGACATTTCAACATGAAACTGAAGCAGACTAGGGTTTCTTTCTGTTGATTTGAACTTATCACTTGGAGTGTTGAATTCAAAACCGAAATCTCGGTGCTGAGATTTGCCACGGGAGATGAGATTTATGGAATTGAAATGCAAGTGAAGGCGATGGCATCTTCATGCTTCCCGAGAAGAAAAAGTTCATGATAGCACCAGTCCATATGTTGGATGAGAGATGATTACTATGTGGAGCATAAAAGACATGGAAAGAAGCATAACTTGAGCACTTTCACTGAATAGTTGTTTTGAGCTTTGTCTCTTCAATAGGAGGTTGTTCATGGTATCATGGCAGACTTCACGGTGGTGTAACTCAGAAAGATTTTTCTCTAGTTCCACACACTGAGAATGATGATCATTACCATGGCATTCTTTGTCTTGGTGAATGTGAGATAGTTCTTTTTCTCCTTAATTACTAACTCTTTTGACTTTGAGATCGATAGATTCAAAGCATCTAGATTCAAAGCATCCACAACACATTCAACCATGAAGATCTGTTCAACTCACCATGAAGATCTGTTCAACTCCAGAATCGAGGTATACATGCAAATATTTTTTTTTAAGTTTACTTGCATTTTCGGTAGAAGATGACACCCTCAATTTGTTGAGTTTCCATTATTGATTTTGATTGTTAAAGGGTGGAGTTCCAAGAAACCCTTGAGGTCTAAGTCAGTGTCTAAATGGATTGCTTTGAGAAATTATTTGAGTCACTCAACACTCTAATAATCTCTTCTATGGACAATAGAATCATCATTGTAGCATTGCTTCAAACTCAGACTCAACTTCTTCATGATGAACTTGAGTGAAATAATATTTGACATTTTGACCTAGTCCTTTTTTAGAACAACCCTATTTTTGAAGAATATGATGATGCCGATTCAAACCAACATCAAGCACAATCTAGTGAGACAGCTTCAGATTCAAGTATTGATGAAATTCGACTTTTTTTTTCCAAGCCAATCATCAGAACGAACTTGGGAATAAACAAAAAAACAAAAACAAATAACAGGTATTGAATATGAAAAAGAAGTGACCTTTCATATTTTGGATTATACCAAACCAATCTAGTTTCAAAGTGTTGGATTTCTACAAGAAGGTTCATATTCATTTGCTCCATTTCAAGAGTGGATTCTGAAATGCCAACATTGTTAGCGAGTTGGCCACATGCAATATCAGTGTTTTGATATTAATCCTTGTGAGAATTGTGGAAAGGAGAATTATCCTTTCGAAAGGTGTTCAGAACACAAGAAATTTGCAAGAATAAAGAACCATTATGGGTGGATGACTTCTTAGCGATGGTCATCAACAATCAAGAAGATATATCAGTTATACCATATAATTTAATCTCAAGTATTGATGTATCTTGCAGTGAAAGGATTTTCATCTTCTCACCTTGTCCCTGACAGATTTGAATAACATCAGTGATCAGTGATTGAAAGTCAAGCTTCAAGTTTCAAAGTCCTATCAATCGAGTAGTAAAAAGTGAGCGTGACAAGCGAATGTGATTTGGTTTTTGGTCATCCAAAACCACTAGATTGTTTTTTGGTTTTCCTTAAATCACCATTTAGTAGAAGACTTATAGCTTCTTCTAGAAAATAGTTTATGGTCATCTTTAAACCAACATTCTAGAGCACTTCCAATTAACAGAAGACATCAACTTCAACTTCTAGCTAACTTAGGAAATGTTCCGGGAACCATTGAGCCCTAGAACTAAGTTCCAAAGTTTGTGGTCATCCGTAAACCACCAGATTGGTTTGTGTTCTACCTTAAACCACCACCACTATTTAGTAGAATACATCTACTTCTGCTAGCCATTTGGTTTGTGGTCATCCCAAAACCACCATATTCAAACTTCTGCTAGCCATTTGGTTTGTGGTCATCCCAAAACCACCATATTCAAAGAGCACATTCAACCATTGGTAGTGGTCCACTTCCATACTTTAGCTGCACACTTTTAGATTACAAATTTCATCTTAGACTCACATACACCCCTTCAAATTAAAGGGGTGAATGTTGAAAATGTAATTCGTTAGGGTCATTCACTTACAAAATATGAATAGTCAAGTGATAGGAAACATCATCAGGAGTCCAAGTGACTTCTTGGAAGATGAATCCAAAGGTCAAGCTAATGCATTTATATTTGTGTCATATTAATGAGAAATGTATCTCTTGCTCATGTTTATTTCTGTCTTCCAACAATAGTTATGCCTTTAGATCTTGCAGAGAAGATGTGAAAGGAAAAACTGGGGACTAGTGCCTCCTACCAGAATAGACTATGGTTGGATTGAGGAATGGTCATGGTATAAGTTTCACAGATGCTTGAGAAATTCATACATATGTGTATCATCAATTGTACAATCATACAATATTCCTCTTTATTTTCATTGATTCATTCATATGTTCGTCAACGAGATCGTGTTATCTTCTTGTCTAGTCAACTGTAACTTTTTTTAGAGAAATGTTTTTGGAGACTTGGTTAGTGGATTGATGACTGGAAGGAAAAACTAGGGACTAGTGCCTCCTACCAGAATAGACTGTGGTTGGATTGATGAATGGTCATGGTGTAAGTTTCACAAATGCTTGAGAAATTCATACATATGTGTATCATAAATTGTACAATTATACAATATTCCTCTTTATTTTCATTGATTCATTCATATGTTCGTCAACGAGACCGTGTTATCTTCTTGTCTAGTCGACTGTAACTTTTTTTTGATAATTTTTTTTGGAGACTTGGTTAGTGGATTGATGACTAGAAGGAAGAACTGGGGACTAGTGCCTCCTACCAGAATAGAATGTAGTTGGATTGATGAATGGTCATAGTGTAAGTTTCACAGATGCTTGAGAAATTCATACATATGTGTATCATCAATTGTACAATCATACAATATTCCTCTTTATTTTCATTGATTCATTCATATGTTCGTCAATGAGACTGTGTTATCTTCTTGTCTAGTCGACTGTAACTTTTTTTAGAGAATTTTTTTTGGAGACTTGGTTAGTGGATTGATGACTGCATTTTTTTTTATTAGTTTGATGGTGACAATGTTCTAGACTTCTTCTAGGAGTGCTATTGTACCATGGGTGATCAGTCCTTGCAATAGATTTACAACTGAGTTTACATATTTGAGCACATGTTGAACTTAATGATCCTTATGAGATCATGTTCGGGTTCTTTATTGAAGAACTTCAGTTGATTGTCAACACTTTTATCCTGTTGGATCACCTTTATCTTCATCATTCATTCATTCTTGACACATTGTGGACTTTTTGTGGTGATTCATTTTGTTTCTCTTGGACATTTTTTTGCAGTGTTCTCTCTACTTTATTCACTTATTCCTCAACGGTGTGTGTGAATATTTTGGAGAGATATTGGTTATGTAGATTCCTACTCTATATTGAGTTGATTGAAACTTCATCATTCACATGTCAATGTTGTCATTGCTGGAAATTGCACAGGCTCTTGATGGTAGCAAGTCTCTCCCCTTTTCACCTTATTGAGGACCTGGTTGGTTGTCATTCTACATTGGTTCTTGACAGTAGCAAGTGTCTTCTCCTTGCACTTTATTGAGGACTTGGTTGTTAGTCATTTTTCATTGGTTCTTGACAATAGAAAGTGTCTTCTCCTTGCACCTTATTGGGGACTTAATTGTTGACCATTCTTCATTGGTTCTTGATGGTAGCAAGTGTCTTCTCCTTGCCCCTTATTGAGGACTTGTTTGTTGGTCATTTTGCATTGGTTCTTGACGTTAGAAAGTATGTTATCCTTGCACCTTATTGAGGACCTGGTTGTTGGTCATTTTGCATTGATTCTTGACGGTAGCAAGCATCTTCTTTGCACCTTATTGAGGATTTGGTTGCATCATATGGATGGTTTTCTACATTGTTCCACTCAAGAACTTATCCATGACAACAACAAAGTTTGAAGCTATCTTTTCCACTTATCCAGCATATTTGAAGTTGCCATTAAGGGGGAATGTAATGTAATTTGTACACATAATTAAGCATCATTAGACTTGTAAAATATCATATTGGCATTTAACACAACTCATACTACGATTCTATCCCTCTAATCATCATTAAGGGGGAATGTTACAATGTGTTAATGATTACCTAGTGGTCTTAGATTGCATGGTTGTGGCATTTTGTAATGTTATTCTTCAATTACTCTCTATTTTGTAAAAAGGGTTTATCCCACATGCATCATCGAAATTGTTCTCCTTTCACTTTCTCCTATATAATAGAGGTGAATGAGGCCCTTTAGAGGAGAAAGAGTGTGTAAGAGAGTGAGTAGTTTATTGTATTAATCTTTAGCCTAGGGATGCCCTCTCTTGTAACATTAGAGTTTTCTTGAAGAATACAAAGACCAAATCTTGTGGATGTTTCCCCACATTAGGGTTTTACCACGTAAATCTTGTCTCTTTTGTCTTTCTTGTCTCTTGTCTCTTTGATTTACTGAATTTATTGATGCCTAGTATTAGAGTTTAGACCAATTAGATTTCTTAGTGCATGCTCTTGCATATTTCCCTGATACAAATTATCAAACTATAAGGAGGGCTCTTTCTCATTAATGGTTTCCTTTACTTGACCCACAATATGCTATCAAAAGCCTCATAGATTTCTTCAAGACCAAAAGAATTTGTGTCATTGTAGAAAATCACCTCAACTATAGGGCGTAAGAATGACATCAAATAACTACAATATGTCCACCAATTGTTATCCAATATTCAGAGCCTAATTTCCTTCCCCTCATATGTCCTGGATTTCGTCCACGTATTTCAATCCTAAGTCACAACCATAACCTGCAATGTTGATTACACCTCCAACATAATCTCCAATAAGAGATAATAGCTAACATATATATTCTCTATAGGCTTGAGGAATTCCTTCCTTGATTGAGCCATGTACATGGATAATAAGGTGTGGTGGTTGTAGATAAACATTTGCACATCTCTCGCAACTTTCACCAAGGTGGATACCCACTAGATTTTTCCAATGTCTTTTAGTGCATTGTTAGTGCATGCCCACAATAAGGGGTCCAAAAAAATATGCTTTTATTTACTCTGAATTAGTAACCCAGTTGATCTGCACATTGTTGTTGCATCTATTAGAACCTGTATGACATTGGTAGGCCCAAATTACTCTATAGAATCTCAAATATGCTTACTTTGGAACACTACATCTTTTCACTTTCCAGAACAATCAATAGTGTTGGTTGTGGAGCCTGATTATCTTCCTGATTCAGAGGTCCTTGCTTTCAGCCATGTTTATACCCCATGAAGTATTTACACCCTAG
>CBVK0100413684.1:0-19398 GCA_900067695.1 Picea abies
GAGGTAGGGAAACACGATATAATGGATCCTATTATGGAAGGGATCCTCTCTTGTTCACTTGCCTCTTCGAGGGGGCATCCTCCTATTGAGATACCGCTCCAAATACAATACTTCTCTTTATTATCTCATTACATTGCATGAACCCCTTTATATAGTTCAACCAACCACCTAAGAACATTTTAAAGGAAGAACCTTCTAGAAGCAGAAGTCCTCTTACATTTATTATATCTAACTAACTACTATAATTGGCCTTATTTAATACTATAGTGGACCTAGTCCACCTTACATTGAATTTCCTCCACTATGGTCCCTCTGGGCCCCCCACTACCTCTCTAGATACCTAACATATGCCATGGGAGAAATCATGTTGTAAGAAGGAAGGTTTGTCTACTATCATTATGAATTATTTCATGGGGTGGTCCTCAACTAACCTAACTATGACAAGGATCTCTATGCCTTGGTATAAGTTGTCAACAAGTGGAAGCACTATCTGATGGAAAATGAGACCATCATCCACATAAACCACCAAGCGCTCCAATATTTGCAGGCCTAGAGTAAGTTACAACAAACCAGACACTACAACTAGATGAGGTTTTTACAAAAATGTCATCTAGTCATCAAGTATAAGAAGGGAAGCATAAACAAGTTGGAAAACATGCTTTCAAGGCCACCCACATCTAATATTACAACTTTGGGAACTCTGATGCACATGGATCCTTTTACACATGATGCATACATAGAGGGATACACAAAAGATGAGGTCTTCAACGAGTTCTTTCAACAACTATAGAGTCAAATGCATATAGAAAAATGTGACAAAAAGGTTGACTATCATTTCTAGAATGATTTACTCTACAAGATCGAAAAGATTTGTGTCCCTAGAGGTGAACGATTGCATATTATTAGAGAGGCTCAGACTTCCAAAGTTGCAGGGAATTTTGGTGTTGGGAAGACAATTGCCAACTTACAAAGGTATGTGTAGTGGCCTAAAATCTAGGAAGGTGTAGCATGGTGTATTAGAGAATATATACTTTGTTGTACTGGAAATCCCATTAACAAGAAGTAAGGTCTATACCATCCCTTACTTTTACTCACTCGACCTGGGGAAAGAATTTCCATGGATTTTGTGGGAGGTTTACCAACCACCCAGAAGGGACATGATTATCTATTTTTGGTAGTTGACAGGTTTAGCAAGATGTGCATTCTTGTTCCTTGTAAAAATACCATCAAAGTACAAGAAGTAGTGAACATGTTCTTTGAATAGGTCTGAGTGCACTTTGGGATAACAAGAAGCATCATCTTATACAAGGATACCATATTTATCAATGCATTTTGGACTACAATGTGGGAGAAGATGGACACTAAGTTGGCGAGATCTACAATGTTCCATCCACAAACAGATGGGAAAATAGAAGTAGTGAACACGACTTTGGTGCATATTTTGATGGATTACAATCAGAAGCATTAGAAGACATGGGATGAAAATATTATCTAAATGCAACACTCTTCTAATAGAGAAGTCCACACTTCTACTAGTAAGTCACCTTTTGAAACGTGTTTTGGATACTTTCCACCTTCACCCTTGTATGTTGTATATGGATAACAAGGAGGAGTGAGGGAGGACATCACAAGAGATGCATTAAAAGAAGAAAAAAATGTTGAGAAGATAAGTAAGATCTATTTGAAAGTACACGAGACTCTGAATAAGTCATACAAACATTACAAGGCTAGACATGACCAACACAGAAAAAAGAGAACATGCAGAGTGGGAGATAAAGTATGATTACAGTTGAATAAGGAAAGACTACAAGGTCCTTGTAAGAAGATCAAAGATCTACAATATGGTCCTTTTGAGGTAGTGGAAAAGGTGGGAGATAATGCATGCAGAGTTAGTTTACCCCCATACATGTGCATTTACTTAGTAGTGAATGTGGAAAATATCAAAATCTATGAGCCTTCCATGTTGGATCGGGAGGAGGAGCGGGTCCTACATTCCATAGAGGACTTAGCACCAAATTATCAGGAAGAGTTAGTAGAGGACACAATTTTACATAAGAGGACCAAAAATACAAGACAAGGGTAGCATGGCCTTTGGCAGATTGGGTTGAAAGGACAACTTCCAAGCAAAGAAAAGTGGTACTCTATGGAGAAGGTAGAGGAAATTTTTCCTCACCTCAATTAGTAAATCCTTTGAGGACCAAAAGCCTCCCTAAATGAGGAAGTATGATCTATATTGGATAATTATATTATTTCTCATCTATCTCATTACATTATGGGTGGAAAAATTGGAGGAATCATCTTGTAGGGCCATTTTGGCAGCTAGTCCAAATTTGGAATTTAGGTCCAAAAAACCATCTGAATATTCTCGAGCCATTTTGAAGCATCAAACAATAGTTTTTTATTGTGAAAACATTATTATTGAGAAACATTCTATATTATACACATGATACCTTTCCAACAGTGCATGAATCACCTCAATTAGAGTTTGTATACAAAATTTATGCCTCCCGCAAGTTGACCTACCATATTGATCACCATGGTGTGAGTGGATGCCATGTCAACCTCCATTACATAGACCTATGGGGCTAGCCACATAGTGGATTTTCTGATAACAATCTATAAGGTCCAAAACCTTATCATAATTAAGGGTTTACGAAGTCAAAACCCTACCCCTAGATGGCTATCGAGTGATGTTAAATATCGGTCCACTAGGAGGAGAAGGGTGTCCATTCCATGTTATTGTATTTAGTTCCATAGTAGAGAAGAAAAAATGGGAGTGGGAAATTAGAGAGCATAACATATAGGGTTAATGTTTTGTAGCAGCCTATTGGGCCATGGGTCTCAGGTAACTCCATAGAGAGTTCCTTCTCCTTTGTACTTGCATTATTTCCAAACCAGAGAAAAGTGAGTAGAGCAGCCTGACCTTCTTGTTGGGTTTTCTCCCATAAAGGTTTCCTAGATAAAATATTTGAGCTATTTTGTGGATGGTGTGTGATTGTATTTTATTGTTCTCTATTTTTCACTTTTTATCTATTTCATGCAAAAGAACAAAATCAGTGACTAAAGATTTTGGAATCTAATGGAATTTAACCTTCATAGTGTAGATTTCAGTTTTATTTATCAAATATGTTGTGAAGAATTGTTTTAGTGTAATATCCACGACAATTTATAGATCACTCCATGTGATTAATGTCACGGGAAAAAATAATATCTTGATATCCACCCCTTTATAGTTATTCCTCCCTCTATATGAGTTTTTCTTCTATTTTAAAGGCCATCAACCCTTTTGTTGGGATAACAAAGATCTTAAAAACATAATATGGAATCAACTTATTCCATGATATCATAAATTAGCTATATATTCCTTTTAATCCTATGGAATAGAGAATAGAAAATCTAAACAAAGAGACTTCTCTGATAACAATAACACTCTTAATGCATCTACCTTTAATTGATAGAATCCTCAATAAGTCACTAGAGTTTCAACTTCATTCTTTGAAGCAATCTCGAAACCTCAAGTATAATCGATTTCCTCTTTTCCTCCTAAATCAAATATTGATATATATTATATTATATGTTGAAATATAAAACAAATTAATTTACCATATACATCATTAAAGTAGTTATATGCTTTAAAATAAGAAAAGTTAATAGCATTCACTCTCGAATCTACTAGTGGTTCCTTAAATTACACAAATGTTTAATATGATTATTTTGTATGTTCAATTCAATTATCACAATCCTAAATTTTATTTTAAATTCAACGATGACACCTAATTGGCTATGTTGATTTAGACTAACTTTCAATTTCCATGTCTGAACAAAAAAGATGTGAAATATATTATTTATAGAAGGAAATATGTGACTTGCTCCATTATAGAAGTCAAGTGCATTAGTGCCCAAATTGAAAATTGTGTCACTAAGTGTACTTATGATGTTGACTTAATGTGTCCTTACCAAAAAAAAAAGTTTAAACATTATGTCACCTTGACTTGAATTTGATTCACAACATGGTTAACCAAAGCTTTTCTTTTATTTGTTTGATGTACAAAATGCAAATAATAAATTAGATTCACCAGTCACACGTGAATCTTGTTCATATTGCTAACCAATTTTAGCCAAATTGTATAGATATTTGCTAGCGATTTGTCAAAAGTGCATACACAAATATTGACAAATTCACTCCCATATATCCAAACCATCATTCATAACTTTCAATCAATATCTTAATTCCAAGAGATGCTTTACATCAGGATTTTAACTTTCTTTTAAAATGGGGTCCATCTTTTGGGACATGATATTTTGGAGCATCTTAGGGGTAAAATCAAATGAAATATAAAGAAAATAAAACCTAAACTAATTATGATAAATTTGATTTGTTTAATAATATTTTGTAAATAAGTATGGGATTCAATAACAAGCACTTTGTTATACGAAAGTATTTCAATGCCAATGACTTTATTGGAATGATGCTTCATCAAGGTAACATTTCCACCATTAAAATCGATATCTATTGAAATAACCAATTTTGATCAAGGTAACATTTCCACCATTAAAATCGATATCTATTGAAATAACCAATTTTGTAGCCACTAACAATTTATTTATTAATTATTTGCAAATGACTATTTTTGGAAATACTTTATGGGTTTTCATGTTCATATGTCTGAGTTTTCAGGTACACTAATAAATGTGTGTTTGTAATAGGTATATGAATGAGTTATGGATGATATTACTTGCTATGGAGTGTATGTTTGTTGCTAAATGATTATTTCTGCATTTATCAACGCTTAATTTTTTTTAAGAACATTTTTTTACATTTTTTAAAGTTATAATCCAAAGAGTTAAATAGGTTGCAAAGTCATTTCAAATATGTAGCATGTTATGCACTCATAAAATCAATTAAAAGATTACACAATAACTCAAAACTATTCAATAGGGTGCATAGGTTTTCCCATTACATTAGCCCCACCAAGAAGGACAATGGTCTCATGAGTAATATGGACCTAGGATCTATATCAGCCCATTGATGTAGTCAATAAAGGAGGAAGATGGACTTGTGAATACTTTACAAAATCCCATCGATTTATCCAATAAAGAAGGATAGTACGCTTAAGAATATGTTTAATCAACAACCCACTAAATTCATATATAACTTGTGTGAGGAAGCTAATGATTCTTCAGGAAAAATTAGTTGGGACAAATATTGGAACTCTAGAATCCTTTAGGCATTCAAAAACTCCACATTATAAATACACTCATCTATAACTTGATTTAGATTTTGGACCTTTCACAATTAACGTTAGAAATATAAAATACAATTTAGGATAGATTTTGGACCTTTCACAATTAGTGTTAGAAATATAAACTGCAAATCAAAAGTTGTACTCTAAATACATTTTCAATGACGAAATAAAACTTTTGTTTTTCTATTTAAGTTAAAAGATACCGTTAAAATATACCACAAGGATTCATTAGTCCTCTTCAAATCAGGTCCCACTCGAAGAGGGTTTGTCATTAAATGCACCTCTTTGTGTATAATTTGTATTTTCATGTTTATTATGTAGCAGTGCATTTTACTATTCCTCTTTTCATGTTAGCTTAACATTCCATGTTCCATGATGGATAATTGAGGAGACATATTATGTTTTATTTTAATAGTTATAAAATTAATTTTATGAGTTAAATATTCTTTTCCATAGCATTCAACTTGTTTTTATTAGAAATTAGTTTGGTTTCCTTCGACATTTAAAATTGTTTTAGTGGTTCTTTATTTTCAAGCATTATACTTTAAAGTGTGATAAAGTCATGTAACTTTATGCTTGAAAAGTCAAAGGGACACTTTGTGACTTGGATGACTCATGTTATCGAATAATTGAATCCTTGCTAGGATAGATTAGTTACATTAGTTTCATTTAAAAATAATTAGTTTTATAGTACTTATAATTAGCAATGCAAAATTAATTCGACAACATTTTAAGTTTTAGGGGTTGTATAAATAGTGCACAACACTTCACAAGCTTATGTACCTTGGTCCATAATTGAAGTATAAGTTAAGGGATTTAGAAACTCATAAATTGTTGCAAATATTTAGCTCATAATTGCTCCAATGAATATTGGAGCAATTCTTAATAAGGATGAAATAGTAATTCCATGTGTGCAACCCTTCATAAACATCTAATAGGAAGTTTTACCTACTTAACCATTACTATACATTATATGAATTACACAACTAGTTCAATGTCTAGATACATGCTAGGTATTATAGAAATTCACTAGAAAATAGATAAACATATCACAAGATATGTGAAAGGATATTGATATAGGGACTTTAATTTTGCCAATGGAATTGTCATTTGGAATTAATCAATTTCATAGATTTTAACTAGGTTTCATGTATGAATTATATGAAGTTCACATTTGGTTTTATGTTTCATGTTGGTTTAGATATTATGATTTGGAGAACTAATAAGAAGCAATATGGTTTCTTTATCTTAAAAAATGATCAAGTACACATTTGGTTTCTTTATCTTAAAAATTTATCAAGTACACAATTGCAGTCAATGTATCATGTGAGTGAATTTGGCTAAGGCAATTTGTAAATGAGATTGTCTCAAGGATTTGATTAGCATCTTAGTTCTTGCTATAAAAACTAGTTCATTAACAATCTTGTATGCTTCTATGTTTTCATTCATAATCCTATCTATCCTTCACAATTTTGTACTAGTTATTTCAGTAGCAATATATAGTATCATGATCCTACAAATATAAATGATCAAGATAGCATTATAGATATATAAATTTACTACTACACCAAACTCTATCCCATCCATGTATTTAGAAAAGATGACCAACTTAAGTATGCACTTTCAATATACGCGAAATTATTTCTTCTTGCTAAGCCAACCAAATGAGTAACATATAGAAAACACAATTGTGTGCAAAATTATACATCTTCACCACTACTTTTGAGATCAATTTTCATTGGCTTCCAATGTGACAACATGGTAATGAGATCCTTAATATTGATAGTAGAAATTATTTCATATCCTAATTGAATGAAAGGGATGATTAACATCAAGTATATACCCTTGTATGCAAGGAAAAATTGAGGGGATAAATTTTACCCATGGATTAATTTTCCATTTTTTTTCCAAAAAATGATTCATCAATTTCCCATTTTTTCTAAAAATGATTCACCCAAATTCTATAGCATAAAATTATTTTACTTTAGAAATTACCAAAATTTTATAGAAACTATATACAATCCTTATCAATTTGAATATTTTTACAAATATATCACCAAATATTTAATAGTTGGAATTTTATGAATTAATAATATATCTTCAAATGTGACCTCAAATGTCCTTTAGAATTTCCTTCGGTGCTTTATCCTTCTTCAAATATGAGGACTATTGCATTAAAACAGTCTTGGGAATTGGGACTAAGAGTCAATATGGATAAATATATTGCACTAGAATAGTCTTGAGTATTACATTAAAATAATCTTGGGAATTGGGATTAAGAGGCAATATGGATAATGTCTTGGGGATCAAGATAACACATGTCTTCTCACCTTTTAAGTAATGTGTGTGTGTTTGTTATAAATTTTCATGACCAAACCAATTGGTAGTGTAATAAAAATATAGAATATTTCATGTCTAAGCATGATCCTAAAAACATGGACTTCTATCCCAAAATATATCCATTCCATACATCTAAAAACTAATAGTACTATTATGGAATGTATATATACATACATACTACCCTAAGATGAACCAGATTTTTCAATACATAGAAATATTTCAAGAGACGTAAAACCAAGACCAACAAGGGACTCCTTCTTGAACCTATGATTCCTTTACATAGTTAGGTTTGATACTTAGACCTTCTAAAAAGAGTGCTTTCTTGTTCACTTCCATGGGAGCTTCATAAACCTGTTGCACCTTAAATTTTACAAACCCATCCATGGATTCATTGTATGTTAGATGGCTGAGGTTATGATGAGGATCCTTCATTGTCATATGTAGAGAGAATTCTATGATTTCAAACCTATCCCCTAGTGAACCCCATTTTTCCTCCAAATCCCAGTTCCTAGCTACTTAGGAGCTCATTAACTCTTGCCATTATTTCACCTTTACTCCAATATTATGAAACTTGGTCTATGTCTCTATAATGTTCCTAGAATTCTCTTCAATTACAACTAGAAAATATTCCTCTCATGTTTCATGCATGTAAGTCCATTACAAAGCCATGATATGAACCTCTTGTTGAGCCACCTCCATCCCCCTCACAAACACCCTCATTTTCCTTTGCACCTCCCCAAAATTGTATATTGCATGGCGTTTGTGGCCTTTGTGAGCCATGGTTGCAACCAATCACCTAAGAAACATGATGTCATTCTTAGTGATGAATGCATAGAGAAACAATTTCACAAAGAGATGCTTATGTAGAGGGTTACATTCACATAGATTCCTAGGGCAAGGGAAAAGGCTTTCAAGACCAAGAAGTCCCACCAATGTAAGCCCCAAACAAATATTTAATAGAAGCAACTCCTCCATTAAGGTTTATGAATTGGGAAGTGAGAGTGGAATTAAATATTAATACTTACCATCATGCATGCTCTTTCACTTGTACATTGATGTGATATTCAGTAAACCCCAAGTGATTAATGTCATGGGAAAGACACATAGAGTGATATTCCCCCCTTTATAATTATTCATCCCTCTCCGTGATTCATTTGATCTATATTCACAAGGCCTTTGGACCTTTAGTTAATATTTCAAATAACTTAAGAGTATGATATGGAATCGAATTGCTCCACAAGGTCATAAATTCTCTACATAATCCTTTTAATCTCGGGGGACAAGGAATAAACAATATAAGTAGGAATTGAGCAATTATAAAAGAGTATTTGATGATAGTAACACTCTTAATGCCTCTAACCTTTAATTAATAGAGTTGTTGATAGGTCACTTGAGCTTCAGCTTCATTATTTGAAGCAATCCCTAAACCCAAACATAATCAATTTCCTCTTTTCCTCCAAAATCAATGTGAATCCTCCCACAACTACCACCACTTTAAATAAAATATTAATATATATTCTATTAGGTGTCAAAAAAATATCATGTGTAATTAAGTCATGTAAGTAAAACATGATGTAAATTCATGTGTAATTAAGTCATGTAAGTAACACACGATGTAAAATACATTATTGATAGAAAAAAAGATGTACTTTCTTCATATCAACATTCATATAAATCAATTTCAAGTCAATGCTGACACCTAATTGTCACTTTCAATTTATTTACATTGAAAATCTAACCTTAATGATATTTAAGAAACACATTATTGGCCATCCATGTTTGAACAAAACATGATTTGAAATATATTTTTTTGTATAAGGAAACATGTGATTTGCTCCATACAAACATTCATAGAATTCAAGTGCATTTTTATCTTGTTACCCCCTCTCACCTAGGGGTAACTAGAGAAGATCATTATTCATGATCCACATTGCATATAATGGTCCCATAGATGATGGCCAACATTCTCGACAGACATCATCCCCTTAGATTCCTTTCCCTCATCATTGCTTATCTCATTCACTTGATCATGGTGGTATAGCACACATGAGGTACATTTCCCATTGTTTCATACAAAGTGCTACATTTAATGTATTGGTCATTTAGGTAAGGATCATGGGTTGAAGTCAGATAATGAATCATGATGCTCAGAATTTATGTTTTTTTCCTTGTTTCACCACGGTGTCCAAAATATGTACTCTAGTGAAGTGTTGTCACTCTTGGGGAAAAGGGGTACTATTGGGAGTCCTTGATAGGGGTAAAGTACCCATTCCTTTCCATGCTTAAAAATTTCCATCCATTTTCCCTTTTTTGTCCTATATCTTGTGAGTGGTTGTTACTTGTATCCCAAAAAGAGAGAACAAGGAGCGTGAATGCCCAAGGTTGATGCAACTAGTAAAAAGAATGGAAAGTGCATGTTATAAATTCAAAAGAAAAATAAATGGATATGAATGATAAATCAAAATCCAATTTATCTTGAGCTATACCCCTTCACTGTGAGGCCATCACCCCAAGTCCTGATGCATTACATGCATATCCAAAAAAAGGAATTAATTGAATCATCCCGATGTAATAAATGCATAAACCCGAAAAGGGGCTTGCAAAGAAAAACAATGGATATCAAAAGGAAAGATAGGGGTGGAAAGAAACAATGTTGAGGAAAGGGTAACTCAATGCACCAAACACTCCCTCTAAAAAGGTGCTCATGGAGATTAATATCGCATGTGGCCTTGCATGTCATTGACACCGTGACCATGAAGTAAACCTCACACTCACACTTAGACGTTGATGGGTTTCTCAAGAAATACTTTTCTACTTGGTTATTATCTCACCTAATAGGGTTCTATAATGGTCTTCCCATACCTAAACTTGGAAAATTGCATAAATTCATAAGCTAGTGTGAATTTTAAAGGAGATACCTAACATGAATTACATACATGGATTTTTCATTAAAATGTGATTCACTTTTTATGACTCTAATAACTCTTGTATCCATGATGGTTGGTCTCACCTGATTCATTAAGCACATGCTTGATGATGCACCCTTTGACATGGTCCTTTGGAGGATGTTGGTGATGCTTTTGATGATGCACCCTTTGACATGGTCCTTTGGAGGATGTTGGTGATGCTTATCTTCACTTCATGGAGGACGTTGGAAACTTGATGATGAGAATTGTACCATGTGATGACTTAGCACATGTCTTGACACTCTCCATCATTCCTTGGACCTTGGATGTTGCACTCTAAATATAAGATGTTGCACCATGATCCTGACATGTCATTTTAAGAGGGTTTGGATCCCTTGATTATTTTACACACCCCATGAGGATGTTGAGGCTTCGATTGATGACATGGAATATGTAGATGATATCAAACCTCTTGGGAGGGGTCCTGAATCCTTTTCCCTTGATGGAGTCATACCCTAGCTTGAGTACATTGCATATTTGTAGATGCCATCACACTTGAGGATGATATGACATTTAATTGAGCCAACCTATCACTTGGATGATGAATTGAAACATTTTGGATGAGGATATGTGACCTTATTGATGATTAGGCATGAACTTTGATGATACCTTTCACATTTTGTGGAGAGACATGACCCTTGGAGCACCTACAACCCATTTGAATATGACGTCATCTTATTTTAGCCTTCTACACTCACACGTGTGGATTTTAGGAGGACGTTTTCATATTTTAGCATTGTGTCATTTTCTTAGAGGAATTTTTGGGGTCAGCCTATACCTATACATCTCTTATCATGGATTTTATATTATATTAGGGGCTTTTAGAGAGGTTAAGTGCTTGGTTTATTATATTAGGGGCTTTTAGAGAGGTTAAGTGCTTGGTTTCCTCATATAAGTAGAGGAAGTGATCCCTCATTCGAAAATCATAGAAACTTGTGGAGATTGCTACTACTTGCCTCTTCTATATTTTCTCTTGTGTTATGGATGACTTATGCACCTTCTTGGAGAGATGATAATTGGATTATTTTCAAGTTTGATGGAAGGTTTTCATTGTTAGGGTTTCATGGATGAGCTTTGATTTACCTAGTAAGTGTTTTTACTAAATCTTTGTTGGTTTATTTCTTGGATTTATTAAGTGTAAGTTTGTTTATCAAAGTGATGATAGTGCATGTAACCTTGTATTTATCTTGAAACCCTAGGAATCTTTTTAATGGACTACCTTCCCTTGATATCATTTGTTTAAAACGTTTTAAAGGACATAGGGAAATTTTCTAGGGTTTGTAGTGGGCTGCCCTAGTTATTTTCCTATAGGACACTTCCCTAGGGTTTCCACTAGACTACCCTAGGGTTTTATCCGAGATCCATATTGATATCATCTACTAAAGGTTTCTACAAGACATAGGACTACTCCTTAGGGTTTGTAGTGGAATACCCTAATTGCCTTTCTAAAGGATAACTACAGAGGGTTTTTAGTGGACTACTCTAGGGTTTTATCCTTAGGTTCTTTCTTTCAACTTTATATCCAAGGAAGCTCATAGTTTGACTCCATATGCCCAAGAGGAATAAACTGTGCTAGTCTTTCTTATCTAATTTTCAGCTATAAATGTGGTTGATGTATAGGGTTTATTTGCATCTTTCACTTAAGGTGCATCTTGTCATCATTTAATGCATTTTTTATTTTATTTCCATACCTTAGGGATTGAAATCTTGCATCCATCAGGGATGTTATATCGCTTTTACTTTTCATCAAGGAATTGTTATCAAAACCCTAATTTAGCTTGAATTTTAATCTCTATTTTATTGCATGCTTAACTTGCTTCAAGGGTTATTTTATTTATGTTGTTATAACTTGACATATTGTTGTAAGTTGTTATCTTTCATACAAGTATTATAAAAAACATAGATTTTTTCTTGATCTATAGTGTTTGGGTTACTTCCTTGACCTATTTTGACTTTATATATATATATATATATATATATACACCTCACTTGTGTTGGATTTCGTCCTTCACTAAAACGAGGGAAGTGAGTGCTAAGGTAATGGGGGTAACACTTCCATGTTACACTTGTCTTAGCCCTCATGAAAGGCTTTGCACAAAGGTGCAAGATATTGTGATAAAATAGCCCAACTTAAAAATTATGTCACTAATTCTACTTATGATGTGGACTTAAAGTGTATTTACACAAAAAAAAAAAGGTTGAAACATTATGTCACCTTAACTCAAATTTGATTTACAACATGGTTAACAAAAAAATTTCTTTTATTTTCTTGATGTACAAAATGCAAATAATAAATTAGATTCACCATCCACACGTGAATCTTGTTCATATTGCTAATCAATTTTATCCAAATTGTATAGAAATTTCCTAGCAATTTGTCAAGATGTTATACACAAATATTGAAAAATGCACTCCCATCTACCCAAACCATCATTCATAACTTTCAATCAAGATCTTAACTTCATGATATGCTTTACATCAAGATATTAAAGTTTTTCGAAATGGGGTCTATCTTTTGGGACATGGTATTTTGGAGCATCTTTGGGATAAAATCACATGAAATATAAAGACAATTAAACCCAAACTAATTTTGATAAATTTGATTTGTTTAACAATATTGTGTGAAACAAGTATGGGATTCAACAACAAGCACTTTTTCATACAAAAGTATTTCAATGCAAATGAATTTATTGGAATGGTCACTTCATCAAGGTTAAACAATTTCAAGCAAGTGATTGGGCACTATTTTATGAATCTATTTTCAAAGACTTCAAAGGGAAACGAAGAACCATGTGGATTGGTCCTTATGATGTTGATACGCACTTAAACAAATATTTGGCACAAATATGTACCATTCAAGAAGAAAGAACTCCACTTCTCGCCAATGGCCATGGATGGAAGATTTACAAAAGGTCTTTGAATAAGGAGTACTTGTGTATTTTTCGTAAGGTCAGGAACAACATTTTAGTGTGATTGAGGGAATTCACATCTTCAACACAGAAAAACACTATCCTTGTGACCATATTGCAAATAAATAAAGAAATAAAGGATAAAAATGAAAAATAAAATATGTAGGATGAAAACTCTATTTGGGTGTCAGAAGACAAAGGAGTTATTGAAAACTAAGTTGTTGGTGAGTTTTCCTTCGCCAAAAATAATTTCATTTGGTGAAAACCCATATGAGGGAGTTAAGGGGCAATGGTTAACTTCAAAACTAGCCTAAGAGTGATCTTTACATCGAGGAAAAAAATATGGATTTCCACCGAAATATTACTTGAACAACATAAGTATTATTTCCTTTTCTTCCAATTGTTGTTCAACTTTCAAAAGTACTTGCAGTTTTCTACTAAATCTAATCCAAATTTCAAAACTATTGTTGATATGTTGTTGCTCTGAAATATTCCTAGACCCATTTCATGGGGTATTCACTCAGTGAACATATGACATTGTGCCTACGTTCATGGGATATTAAATAATGCCCCATTAATTCACTATAATATTGATAAATACCTCCCAAAATCCTTTTGTTGAACCCCTTCCAAATACATATTCCCAATAAAATAAACCCTTGTTTTAACTAGATACCCCTTTTTATACCCCTTAATACCTATAAACCCATTGAGACACCACATCCCCCCCAATATCTATAAACCCCTTGAGACCCCACATCCCCCCAATACCTACAATATATTGACCTTATTTTTCACAATTAAAAAAAAAACATTTATGAATGAATGTGATAAGATATTGGTCCACAGAGTGAATCCCCATGACCCATTGTTGCTATAAAATATTCATGCACTAGTTTCTACTACTACATAACTATTATGTACTTCATATTACTACTTTGGAATTCTATCTATCATTTCCACTACCTTCATATTTCTAGTTTGGAATTCCATATTTTGGGAAAGGATATTTTGGAGAACATTGGGGATAAAAGCACATGAGATATAAAGAAAATCAAACCCAAACTAATTATGATAAACTTTATTTGTTTAATAATATTGTGTGAAACAAGTATGGGGTTCAACAACAAGCACTTTTTCATACAAAAGTATTTTGATTCCAATGAATTTATTGGAATTACTGCTTCATCAAGATTAAACAATCACAAACAAGTGATTGGAAACTATTTTATGACTCTCTATTCAAAGACCTCAAAGAGAAAATAACAACCATATGGCTTGGTCCGTATGAGGATGATACACTCTTCAACAATGGTTTGGTCCAGATGTGTACGATTGATAAAGAAAGGAATCCACTTATAATCAATGGCCATGGACTGAAGCTTTACAAAAGGTCTTTGAATAAGGAGGACTTGTGTATACTCTTCAAGGTCAAGCACACCATTTGAGTGTGATTGAGGGAATTCACATATTCAACATAGAAAAACACTATCCTTGTGACCATATTGCAAATAGATAAATAAAACGGAAAAAAACTTAAAAATAAAATTTCTTATAATGAAAACCCTATTTGTTTGTCATAAGAAAAAGGAGTTCTTGAAAACTAGGTTGTTGGCGAGTTCTCCTTTGCCAAAAATAATTTCATGTGGTGAAAACCCCTCTAAGGGTGATAAGGGACAATAGTTAATTTTAAAACTAGCCTAATGGTGAGTTCTCCATTGTGGAAAAAACGTGGACACTGAAAGACGACTTGAGAAACATAAGTATCATTTCCTTCTCTTCCAATTGTTGTTCAACTTTCAACAATACTTTCAATTTTATACTAAATATAATCCTAATTTTAATACTATTGTTGATATGTTGTTGCTCCAAAATATTCCTAGACATTGTTAGGGCCCAAACCTAACCACTCTTAGTTGGTTATTATTTAGCAAGTAATAAAGGCCAAAATTAGTTAATAAGTCCTATTGAATAAATATGAACAAGTCAATGTAAGAATACCTAATAGAAGCTTTCGCTTCTAGAAAGATATTCCTATAGAATGTTCTTTAGAAGATATAATTAGTATAAATAAGAGTAGGAGGCAGGATAAATATTTTTCTTGAGAATTATTGTAATAAAGCATTTCTCTACTAGATATTGCCCCCTCGAAGGCAAGTGAACATTGTTTTTTATCAATAAAGGTATCATTTTGGTCGTGGTTCTCTACATTTTGTTGTTCAGCTAGTATTTTTTGCAGTATTTTTGTTTTTTGATTAATATAATAGATCTAGTACCTAGCAGTATGAGGTGACCTTTGTTGACCTCAAGAGGTTCCCATTTTTAACATGATTCCATCGAGTTGAATGAATCATTACCACTAATTAGGCCTTTGGGGAACCAACTTGGTGGTCAATATTGGCCACCTCCCATTTGATAGTTCTTGGTCTCTCATCTCTTCCCCTTATCTTCTCCCTCTCCTAGCCTTTTGCACCCCTTTCATCCCTTTCTCCACTTTCCTCCCCTCCTAGGAACTCAAGGTAAGCTTCACTTTCTCACTATAGCCCCTCTCTCTTCCTTTTCTTAGTCACCTCCTGAGCTATCTATTCTTCCATAAGGAATTATTTCAGGTAGGTCCCAAATCACAACATTTTGCACTAACCATTGTTTTTCCTCCCCAAAGAATTTAGTGTAGTTCTCACCTCTTATAGACTACAAATACAAGGTATCCTTCCTATCTATACCTCTCACCTTTGTGCTCACGATAACTCAAATTTGTATATGTCACTTCTTATGCTTGCATTAGCTCCCAACCTATGTATGTCAACTAACATTTTTTCCAATGCGATGCCATCATCACCTCCTTTCTTATCCCACCTTTGTTAGAATCACCCTAGCATCGTCACCTCCCATCCTAGCCATTTCGGCTACTCTCCTTTTCTTCCTTGAGTGTTGGTGTCACTATATATACTAAACTTGGGGGAACATGCTAATATTTTTTATGCAAGTATCTAGCTCACTTTAACATGTTCCTACACCTTTATGCCTCAGCTACCTATAGGTATGGAGCTCTAACTCCCACTATTACTTATCATTTTATAATTGAATTGTTCTTGTTATTGTTATCGTTAAATTCACTCATGATTCTTTTACTTGTTCTAGTTATTATTTCACTTACAAAGTAATTAGAACTTGTCAATTTATAATTTCATTGTTTAGCTATTGTACCATTTACATGATAGTTAGGCTCATTTAACATTTTCTTGTCCTTTCTATTTCATAGTTTGGATGATAGCATTATTACATACTAGTTAGGCTTGCTTATTCCCCTATCTCCACATTCTTGCTTGGCATGCATCATTTACTTGCTAATATTTATTTCTCTTTTATCTTCTACTTTTTGACATGATACTAATCCATGAGGCACCCCTTGTGGATTTTCCTTGCACCAATGCTTGGGGCATGTAGTCCTCCACATGTATTGTGAGATGTATAGGCTTGATCGATGGAGAATTCCCTCGTGAAATCATTGCATTGTCTTACACTACAAGAACCCCTAGATTTATTTGCAGTTACTTTCTTCTCTCCTTCCTTGCAACTTGCTACTATTCACATCTCATGGATGACAACTCTTGCAAGAGGGGGAAAATATAATGTATGAAATTCACACTTGGGTATTCAGATACGCCTACCTACTAGGAGGTGCCTTGTGCATTCCACCCTTGTGTTTAACTCATGTGATACACACCCTATAATGCTATGATGCCTTTCAATTTCTTCCTTATGTGATGGATCACCTCCTCGGAGCCTCTATTTCCCTAAGCCTAGATATGGGATCTGACGAGGATGTTTAGCATTATGTTGGGTTCCTTAAGTCCATGTTCCCCCTTGGTCACTAGTTTGACTCATTTTGACCCCTTGGGACACCCATTTGGAGCATTCCCTAACTTCATGAATCTAGTTGGGTATGTAAACCCCCCAATCCGAGTCCATGGTCACTTAATATTCCTTGAATCAAGTCCTTAGTCACCCAAACCCATTTGGGACTTGCTATTTATGGAGTTGATTTGATTCAAACCCCTAAACCCTCTTGGTATCTTGGTGCTAACCATACCATGTGTTAGGGACCTAACCCCTCACGTAGGTAGAATAATATATTTCCATGTACTAAAGTTCAATATTAATAAGGTCTAGCAATAAGGAAGAATAAGTCCAATGTAAGAAGACCTAATAGAAGCTTCCACTTCTAGAAGGATCATCCTCTAGATTGTTCTTTTGATAGACATATTTATTATAAATAGGACTCGAGGGTATGAGAAGTTTTATCTTGGATATTATTGTAATAGAGCTTTGCTATGCTGGAGGTTTCCCCCTCGAAGAGGTAAGTGAACATTGCTCTCAGTAATCAAAGTGTTATTTCTCGTGTTATTCTGGTATCATTTTGGTATTATTGTGGTGGTGTTCTGGTTATATTGGTGTTCATCTGACTTTTATAGTTATTTATTTATGTTTTGCATACTATTTTCTATATGGAATATTACATTTACTCCATATGGCACGGAATTTGAAGAGGCACTATCTAATATAGAAAAGACACTCCAATGATGTAAGTAGACTAACCTCTCTCTAAGTACAGAAAAGTTCCACATAATGATGACAAAAGGAGTGGTCTTGGGACATTTTCTCTCTGTTGTTGGGATTTGGGTTGAGCCAACAAAAACTTAGGTAATCTTGAGTATGCCACCTCCAAAAATGCAGAAAGAGGTATGTATATTTTTCATGAAAACTGGATATTATCATTGTTTCATTGAAAATTATTGTAAAATCGCATCCCCTCTATTTGCGTTTATTATGAAGGATGCAGAATTATCATGGACTAACAATTGTCAGTCTGCTTTTGAAAAAGTAAAAGTATTGGTCTCTGTAGCTCCTTTCTTACGTGGGCCAGATTGGGCACTCCCCTTTCACATCTCCTCGGATGCTTCTGAAATTGTTGTTGGAGCCGTACTAGAACAAGAGGAGGATAGGAATCCTTATGACATCTATTACGCCAACAAAAACTTAGCACCAGCAGGAATAAATTACATAGTAACTAAAAAAGAGTTCCTTGTTGTTGTGTTTGGAATTGATAAATTCCGACACTACATAATTGGATATCCTATATTGATACATACAAGTCACTCGAATATCAGGTATTTAGCTAATAAACCTATTACAAGTGCACAAGTTATCAGTTGGTTAGTATTAATGCAAGAATTTGACATTACCATTATTGATGAATCGGGGAAAAACAATGTGGAAATAGATTTGTTATCTAGGCTTACTAAAAATACTGACAACTCTCATGTAGAAGATAGTTTTCTGGATGAACATTTGTTTGCAATGGCTTCCCATACACCATGGTATGTAGACATTGGTAATTACCTTGTTGTATGGAAGTTTCCGCACCACATATCCCCAAGGGAAAGATGAAATATCATCCAACAAAGTACTATATTTTCATGGATAGATGGATATCTCTCTTACACATAAGAAGATCAGATCATTCGAAGATGTGTAAGAGATGACGAGATTCATGACATTCTCAAGGCCTGCCATGACAACCCTTGTGGAGATAATTTTGCAGACAAAAGAACCATCCATATAGCATTGTGCATTGGTTATTAATGGCTCACTATATTCCATGATGCAAAGAAATATGTAAAAATATGTGATAGATGTCAGTGAATGGGTCAATTGATTTAGTTCGATGAGATGTCATTACAAACATAGTTAGTAATAGAACCCTTCAAGAAATGGGCTCTTTATTTCATGGGCCTGATCAATCCCTCATGACATCAGAAATATTATATCCTAGTATGCACAGACTATGTAACAGAGTGGGCAGAGGCAAGAGTTCTCTCAAAATCTGCATAGAAAGTTGTTATGAACTTCTTGTTTGAAGAAATCTTTGTCTGG
>CBVK0100413685.1:0-19398 GCA_900067695.1 Picea abies
GGTTTTTGTATGTCTAGGGTTTTCTGATTACTTATTGATGCTAAAAAGGCCTCTGGGGCTCATTGTAATGTGATTAGATGAATGCACATATCTGCCACATCTTTTATCAGAGATTAGCTACCACCATTCGAGCAAGATTGTTTTCAATCTGCATTTTACAGTGTTCAATAGATTTATTTATTGAATAGAAGTCAAGTTTCATTGTATCTCTATTATTTTTCACTATATATCTATGTTAATGTTATATATTTGTGTTTTATTTCGTTCTTCTCATAAATCCAGATGACTATCATTATATATTTTGTTGGCTCCAATATATACATTGTTTCATGAAATTTTAATACACATATATTTCGTGGGCTCCATACCTTGTTTCATGTGAATTTTATATAGTATGAAAAAGAATATATATAATCAAATATTTAATTTTAATTCCATTAATCATGAAAAAGAATATATATAATCAAATATTTAATTTTAATTCCATTAATCATAAAATATGATAATTATAACAACATATATACTTACAAATTGTTCAATTAACCCTTGATACTTCAATATATACTCAAAAGCTATACCTAATTCCATTTCAATAAAATATTTAAATGATCCTTGTTTTTATGTTAACATCTATTAGAAAACATTCATGGAAAATTGTAAATTAATTAAGATATATATATGACAAAAAATGTGAAATATTAAATGAGGAAAACGATAAAATATGAGAGATGAGACATTGTTACACACACAAAGAAAACTCTATTGAATAATTGAATTATTTTCAATAGATTGTGACTCCATTATATAGATTCCATAAGTTGTTATTGAATATAACATGTTTTGAATATATAAGGAGAGGTTGAGAGAGTATCTCAACTACATAACTAAATAGGAGACTAAGTTGGAGAACATATCTCAAAACCAACTAGATGTACAACAACCTCCTAAATAATTCATCAAAATCTCTTAACAATTTTGAATATTCTAGGATACTAACTCCATCAAACTATCCCTTAACCCTCGTAAAGGTGTATCTCCCAAGTTCCCTCCTTGAACTCCCAAATCACAGATCTCTGAAAGTCAATTACTAGACACTAACTCACATACATCTAGTGTAACCTAATTAGTATATCACTCACATGTCTTCAACAACTAACGAGGGATCATTCCCTAGATGCACAACTCTCAAACTAACTAGAAAACCATCCATACCGATTTTTTACATGGACTTGATCCATTTTTGAAATACAATTGCTTCATACCAAGTAAATAATTTGACTAGAAATATTGAACAACTGGCCATGCTATGGATATACTTCCATCTATCGAGACACCTAGGTCCCTAACTATGGTGCTCTCCATTTTTGTAGGAAAACATTATGAATAGTGGATGTATATGATTTAATCTTACACCATGACCTATTTCATCTTACTGCCGCTTTGATACCAAGATAAAATATAAGAGATGAGACATTGTTACACAAACAAAGAAAACTCTATTGAATAATTCAATTATTGAAAATAGATTGACTCTGTACTATAGAGTTGACAATTTGTTAGAAGATCTAAATTATTCCCAATATATAATTATATGTTAAGAAAATATCTCAACTACATGCCAAAATGGGAGACTAAGTTCGAGAAGATATCTCATAACCAACTAGAAGTATAACAACCTCCTAAATAATAGAATCATACAACTTAAGTACATAATAATCTCTACATTACAATAAACAATACATTAGGAAACCAAATTGTGAATAATCCTACATTAACAATAAGAAAATTAGGATTTAATTACTCCAACATCAAAAATCAAGTACTCACAAACTTTACGATCAACTCCTTTCTTCCTTGTTGTGTAGTTTTATTTGTTCAATCAATTCCCTTTCATTTTCTTCTCTACATCAACAACATAATTAAAAATATTACTACATGCAACAACTAAAATCTGTTTATATAAGAAAAATTAATTATTTCAAACATTTGATGGACATTGTTCTTGGGATGGTTCCTTCTACAATTTAATTATGCTCATTTCCTTGACCAACTACTTGTACTATTTTTTAGACATTCCTAGTTGCTTGTTTTTTCTACTACCTCATTCATTCATTGTAATTTTATCAATATTTATGAAAGACAAAATCAAAAATAAAAGTATTACTTAATATCTTTATGAAAATAAAAATACAAAAAAAGAAATTAATTTAGTATCTTTTGGACTAGTATATGCATATTATAGAAAAACATGTTTAGCAATAACACTTTTTAAATGGTTTTATTCTATTATTATGTGTTTTTATACTCCTTGTATAGGTTTTCATTGACCATTTCTCTATAAACATATGCTATAGTTCATATATAACTCGATTCTTAAGCAAGCATTGGAAAGGGTGAACCGAGCCTTCTTCCATCATAGTATTTGCATGATATAGGGAAAGGTTCAATTGAGTATTCTTCTACCATAAGTTCTCATCAAGGGGGAGCTAGGAAAAGGTTTTTCCTACCCTTCCTCTGACATATAATTTTTTTTATAGGGTTATTATAGTGAAGGATAGACTGGCCCTTCATCCAACATGATATTTTCATCATGGGTGAGATAAGGAAAGGGTTGTTCAACCCTTCTTTCTACATATAATTATTGTCAAGGGGGGTCCTAGGGAAGGGTTGGTATCATCAACCCTTCCATAGGATCCCCCATATGTGCATTGTGCGCAACTTTCATTTCCATAGCCCACACATAAGTCCTTCTTCTCATTGTTTGCAAGGATTTCCGAGTTGGTCTCATCAAGTAGCTTTAGATTTACATTTTCATCACTTTGTAAAGAAAAAAAATCACACATAGAATTATTTATTGCATACATAGTTAGATAACATAGGTAGTAAAAGGACTAAACAGAGCCACAACTCTTTTCTTTTTGTTTCCACATGGACGACCAATTTGAGCATTTGAATTTTCAGTTAATGTTTTTTTCTTTCATAACCATTAATAACTTGGGAAAGCATTAGTAATGATTCTCTTTATGTAATGAACTCTTTTTCCTTGTCCTTCTGTACATATGTCTCATCAATAATTATTCTCTTTATGGACTGAACTCTTTTTGTCCTTTTGGTGATCAAGCATAATTGGGTGGATTGGGGAAACTATCTAAAAGAGTATCAAAAGTATGTGGAGAAAGATGTTACAGTTTTCAGGTGAATGTATTTGAATATAGTGAGAAATAAATCATTAGTATCCTTCATAGTTTAAAGGAAAATTCAGTAGAAAGAGCCCCAACAACATTGAGTTTTTATTTAATCATTTTTTTTTCATTTTGATAAATTATTAAAGAAAAAACAACATAAATAAGAAAACAAAGGAATTCAAAAATGGACACATGTTTCTCTTTCTCATTCTTAGTCTCCACTCACAAGAAGAACACTTTCTCATTCCTTAGGCACTTGCATTACAAATAACATATAAGTAGTTGTATTGCATATGCAAATCCAAGTCCAAACCCATGGCATCAATGACTTCAAAATCGAGTGGAAACTATTGGGAGTAGTCTCCCCATCAAATAAAAAAATTGCATTTGATTTTGTGGTTGAAATGAGATGCCAAGACTGACAATTCTCCCCACTCAATCTTAATCTCAAAACTGCAAATTCCCCATTCTACTAAAAAATGGTATTCTCAATCTTTATATTACACCCCTACCTAATTTGTTGACACCTGTACCCATTGATTTCAACCCGATGACTAATTATTTCTCTCCCTTTTTCCCCATATATATCTCCATTGTGTTTTCATCTCCCATATCAAGATTTTACTTCATCCTTACCTTCCATAAATTACTTATTTATGATCTCAAGTAGTGAGAGGAGGGTATTATGATAGCCCAAAATCTATTCATAAGTGACTTTGAGGAGCCACTCACAATTCTCCTTATGAGATAGATGACTCAACAAAATCATGGAAAGCATCATTGTAATGATTGATGAGATAGATGTACATAAGGACAAAGAAGGAAGAAAATACTTAAAAGAGAAGTATGATGAAGAATATCTACAATAAGAAGAAGCAGAAGAAGAAAAGAAGCGAGAAGCATAAAAATAGGAAAATGAGAAGAAATTACCTCCCAAGACATCCAATTGACGAGTACAGAAAAATCATCCACCAAAAAAATTATTGGGAATAAAGATGTCGTAGTTGAAACCCGAAGAAGAATACTGTCACTGGAACAACAACACCTAACATTGTTATCTACACGAACCAAACAGTTTTGAAGAGTTCAACAAGGATTAACACTGGATCAAGGATATGGATGAAGAATTGGATTATATAGAGAAGAATGACACATCGGAAATAGTTCCTAGACCGAAAGAAAAGAACATGATTGGCACAAAATGAGTATTTCAGAACAAGCTAAATGAGAATGGACAGGTAACCAGAAATAAAGCAAGGTTAATATGCGAAGGATATGCTTAGGTTGAGGGAATAGACTTCAAAGAAACCATTTCCCCAGTTTTCAGAATTGAAGCAATCAGATTAATCTTAGATTATGCATGTTCAAAGAAGATTAAGGTATATCATGTGGATGTAATATCACCCTTCCTAAATGGAGAGTTAGAAGAAGAAGTGTACATCGAGCAACCAAAAGTATTTTAATAGTCAGAAAGGGAACATTATGTTTGTAGGTTGAAGAAATCCTTGTATGGTTTGAATCAAGTCCCCAGAACATGGTAATCAAGGTTGACCATGTATTTACAGTAGCAAGGGTTTAGGAAAGGAAATGCAGACAATAATCTCTACATAAAGGTAAATCAAGATAGCATATCAATAATAGAAGTTTATGTTGATGACATTATCTTTGGAAGTGATGATGAAAGGATGGGTCATAAGTTTGTTAAAGACATGCATAATGAGTTCAAAATGTCCTTTCTTGGTGAGTTGACATTATTTTTGGGACTTCATATATATTACCAAGATACAGGTATATTTATTTCACACACCAAGTATATCAAATAAATGATATAAAGGTTTCGAATGGAATATTACGATCCCATAAGCACTCTTATGAAAACCAATTGCAAGTTGAGAAAAGAAAATGAATCCAAGGATGCATATCAGAGACTCTACAAATCAATGATTCACAGCTTACTCTATGTGACATCATCAAGACCAGATGTGACGAAGCAGTTGGATAGGTATAAATATTTCAATAAGCACCAAAGGAAATGCATGATATGGTAGTAAAGAGAATATTCATATATCTCAAAGAAACAAAAGAATATGGGTCATGCTATAAAAAAGGTAATGAACTATATCTAGTTGCTTATAAAGATATAGATTGGGTTGGAAGCATTAACGATAGAAGAAGCACAAGTGGAATATTTTTTTATTTTGTCGAGTGTCTGGTATCCTCTTTATGAAATAAGTAGTCATGAATATCATTGTCTACAAATGAATCATAATACATTTCCGTAGCAATGTGTTGTACTCAAGTTATCTATATGAAACAAACTTTGCAAGATATATGGGTGGATTATGATGATCCCATTCTGATACTTTGTGATAACACTAATTCTATTAGTATATCAAAGAATATGGTGATGCATTCCAAGAAAAAACACATTCCAATAAAGTATCACTTTCTAAGGGAACAAGATACATATAAGAACGACATGCTAAACTACATTGGGAAAAAAGAGCAGATTTTGTATATATTCACTAAACCTCTTCTAAGGGAGACTTTTGAGTATATTCTACATAGAATTGGAGTAGTTTCTTCCTCGTAGTGAATTTCATAGCATAAAGGACAAAAATATAGGGGGAAAGAAGAAGTAAATATGACAACTCAGGAAGACTTGGAGTCACTAACTTTTGAATTATTTTCATATATGTCAGTGATTTAAACGAGGAAGCACTATGAAAAAAAACAAAAAAAAAATCAACAGAATGAATTGAAGCTTACAAAGAAGGGGACTAGCCCTAAGGAGAGTTCATACCAAGGGAGAATCCCTAATGAAAGTTACCTTTTTCCATTGATGTCAAAGGGAGAGATAATTAGTATATGCAAGGAATCAAACAAAAACATCAGAGGTATAAAGATAGAGGGAACAATGGTCATAAGGGGATCATAGTGTTGTGGTATTTCTTTAGAGTGTTTCCATCAATTTGAAATGGGGATATTGTTGAAATATTGGTTGTCATTGATGTCAACCCTTGAAGAATTTAGGAAGCCCAAAAGGTATGTTTATGAAACCCTCAGTTGATCGAGGAAAAAAGACATGAAGGACAATGTAAATGCAGGAAATTTATTCATGGACAGACAATATCTATCATGTCATTTTCGATGATATGTGCTACACCACATGGTTTCTCACGGTTGAGGAGTTATGGCCTTATAAAGTTGGAGGACCCAAAAGAATGATCTAGAAGCCCCTATAAGGTAAACGAGTCAACACGTAGTTACAGACCATTCATTAAGGGAAAATTAGTTGCAACAAGAAGTTTCAAGTGGGAGATAAATTTTGGTTTTACTTGTAGAAAAAACACTTACAAGACCCTGTTAGAAGATTCACCCACTCTTCTATGGACCTTACACCATCACCAAGGATGTGGGTGACAATTATTTTGAGCTCGACATTCCCCCCTTCCTTAGCATGCACCCATTAATTAATTGGGATCTTCTCCAACCATAATTTCCACCATTATTGGACACCTCAGAGATAGCAGAACAATTGACACCGACAGAGCTTAACCTTGACTACATGGAAAAAGAATCCACTGATTATATCATGGACACATAGGTCAAGGGCACTCGCCAAAATAATCTCTAGCTTTATCATGTTGTCAATGCAGGGCGACTCCTGCACTAAGGCAAGTGGCTCACCCAGGGCCAAATTCAACATAAATTTCTTCATTTGATGGGGGAAATCAATGCAATGGAGACCATTGATTCCTAAGTGGGGGTGATTCATCCAGGTGTATTTTAGTGGCCACCCACCTATTCCAACTAGATCACATACATTTTTCATCTTGACAATTTTTTTCTATCTTTTCGGGTCCTAAACATTTGGGGTCGTTTTGAGGCCTTAAACAATGTTTTTTGGGCTCGCCAGTGTCACACTCTACACAAAGTGACAATGTGACATAAAAATGTGTAGTCCTTGGATAGACCTTTCCAATGGGATATCATGTGCCTAAAATCTAGATCATATGAAAAAATTATGACCCCGAGAAGTTGATGTACCAACTTACCCCATTGGGGCCCACATGAATTTTGGTGCTTCATCTCCTAGGGTTAGGTTTTTGTATGTCTAGGGTTTTCTGATTACTTATTGATGCTAAAAAGGCGATGATATGTGCTACACCACATGGTTTCTCACGGTTGAGGAGTTATGGCCTTATAAAGTTGGAGGACCCAAAAGAATGATCTAGAAGCCCCTATAAGGTAAACGAGTCAACACGTAGTTACAGACCATTCATTAAGGGAAAATTAGTTGCAACAAGAATTTAATTAAGGGTAAAGTGGTTACAACAAGAGAGTGTGAGTTAACCCTAAAATAATGAAAAGGGGTAAAACAATTAAAGGATATCCCCTAAAGGAATTTACTTGGAAAATATGAATAAGACCTCAAGAGACTCCTATTAACACCTATTGAGCACATTGAATATTTATATTGTAAAGTTTTATGGGCAGGTTCTATTGACGGATATGAAGCAGTGAGTCTGAGGCAGTGAATTTCAATGAAGAGAGAAGTTGCAGGATATGAAAAGATGCAATTGAGATGATTTTTCTAGGTTTCTCCTAAGGCTCTCTACAAGTTGCAGTGAAGGAATTGCACAGAAATCCATGAGTTGTAGTGAAAAAAGAACACATACATTCACGAGTTACAGTGATGGAAAACTCAAACTCTCACAGAAGAAAATAAATATGCAGCTTGCCGAGGTATTAGGGAATGAACAACCACAAACCATAGTGGGAAAAAGTGCAGACATCCATGAGTTTACAAAGAAAAATGAGTGGATCTATTGAGAAAACTAAAGTTCATAATATATAATCCATCAGGTCAGTTATAGTTTGAGAGGTATGGTTTATTGTGTATGTTAGGGTTTATATTCTACAATAGTCCAACAAAGAAATGTCTTGATAACTCATGAGTATTTGATTTGAAATACATTATTGTGGATATTGGTATGATGGTTTGAGGCATAAGGGTTTGAGTTCTAACAATTGATGAAACACAAAAAAAGTGACATGTTATAGCAGTGACAGTGACATATCAGTAACAGGTTGATTAATTCAGTGGTAGTGACAGGTTGTCTACATTTATATTTCTGGGTAGTTTGGACGGGGCAAGGAAAGGGGTTGTAGCCTCCTTCCGGTTGGTGTCGGAGAATTAGGGAGTTGGATTTTTTTTAGGTTCGAGCCTTAAATATAGGGGGTCAGAGCCTCCTTCTAGTTGTAGCTAGAAAATAAGGAAGTTAATGCTTCCTATGAATGTATTTTTTCTGACATATAAAAATAATAATTATGTGGTTTTTCTCCGCATTGGGTTTCCACATAAATTTTTGGTGTACTGTGTATTTCTGGTTTCTTATTGTTCATGCTTGACTTATACTCCTGATAATATATTAAATGATAATGTTAAATTGTTGAATATTTTTCATAAAGTTAAATAATACACACTGTGAATAAAAGTTGAAATAAAATGTCCAACAATGTTTTGACATTATCTTGATAAAAAATTCAAACATATAAGAATATTATATAGTTTAAATATGATTTCATAATTTTATCCTATGAAAAGGGGAAAATATTCATTTTAAATTGATAAATAATCTTGAGAAAGAAAAAAAAGGCTTTGAAACCCTCTATTAAAATAAAATATTATTTCTATAACCATTTGAAACCAAAATGATATTAATATATCCACTTTAAACCATTAAATAGAATCACCAAATCCACGATGAACAATTTTTTAATACTTTTAAATTGATAAATAATCTTTAGAAAGAAACAAAAAAGGCTTTGAATCCCTCTATTAAAATAAAATATTATTTCTATAACCATTTGAAACCAAATGATAAAATCACCAAATCCACGATGAACGATTTTTTAATACACTATTTGTTGGAGTATGGTAATTACTCTCGTTAGTTCGAGAATAGTTTGGTTGACTTAGTCATATAAATTTCTAGAAGTGTTTTCTTAGTTGGTTTGGTTCTAGAAATAGCCTATATAGATATTTCTTAAGGATTTCTCAATAATAATGTGTGTGTATGTCTATGTTGTGAATCACTGAATACAACATAGAGAGGAAGAGCAATGATATTCTCGCTAACCGTGAGAGAGCAAAACGTTTTGCACTGGGAAGACATTGTTCGAATGAAAGTTATAGTGAACCATCTTTAGAGGATTTTTCCCCTGTTTGTTGAGGAGAGTTGTCATTTTATCTATCCATAGCCGTTGGATTAAAGAGGGTTGTCAGCACAATAAGTTTTATTTAATCTAGGTGAATTACAATTTGAGGAAAATATTTTGAGGTATCTTGAGAAAGAACATTGTTAGTGTTTGTCATAAGCTGCATTTAAAAATATTGATTGAATATTGTTTTAAAGAATTGGTTTAGTTGTGTGATTGAAAAATTAATTGTGATTCTGGAGAATTTAAAGTTATTTCTCAAAATCTTTCGTTTAAAGTAGAAGATTCATTTTGTAAAAGTAAAAGTATTTTTTATTTAAGGAAAATAAAAGGACGATGGATTGAAGTTAAAAAGGAGGAAAAAGGAATCTGGTTCATTTTTAAAAGGGAAATACAAATTTAAGGGGAGGCTTAATATTTTATTTAAAGTAATAATATTTGTACACTCCAATTGTGAAATTGACAAAGGGAGATACGAAAAAAATTGAAAAGAAGGATGAATATATTTTTTTGATTATTTCACTCAAAAAATACAGTTAACAAAGTAATTATATGGATTTATGAATATGGATTTGTTAAGGAATCATATTTTCATTTGTAAATATTATGATATTTGGTCCATTAAAATGAGAAAAATGTTACTAATAGAAGATATATGTGGCATTGATTTGAATGGGTTTTTGTGAGGTACCAGATGTAATATAATATGCAAAAGTAAGAACATTCAACAAATATTAAATGGAACAACAAAAAATTGAGAAGAGGAACACTAGAAATGATACCTTTATTCAAAGAAATCAATGTTCACTTGCCTTTTCAAGGGGGAAACCTCCAACATAGTAGAGCTCTATTACAATAATTATCAAGAAAAAGAATCATCATGCCTCCTACTCTTATTTATACTAATTCTATGTTCTAAAGAACAATCTAGGTGAATATATTTCTAGAAGCGAAAGCTTCTATCAGGTCTTATTACATTGACTTTTTCACATTTATTAAATAGGGATTTTAAACTAATGTTGACCTTTATTACATCGAAAATATATTATTCTACCTAAGTGAGGGGTTAGGGAGGTTAGGTCCCTAGCATTCCCTTCCCCTTGAGAAACAACCTTGTCCTCAAAGCTTGATATAAGGAAATTGGTGCATAATGGTGGAGGGCTCCCAGGTGGAATCTTCTGGAGTTGTGTTTTTCCACTGCACTAACACTTCCTTGATGGTGTGCTGACAGAGATGAAGCTCATGTTGGTCCAAGACTGCTTGGGGATGCAACCAAATGGAACCTTTTCCATTCAACTCGGGGAGATTGGTTTGAGTTTGGAACTTAATTCCGATCACCTTCTTTAAGCATGAGACATGAAAAATAGAATGGAGCTTAGAATCAATGGGAAGAGCTAATTGGTATGCCACATACCCCACTTTCTTGAGAATTGTACAAGGACCATAAGATTTGGGACTAATCTTATGACAATGTTCAACTTTGAGTGAAGTTTACTTAGAAGGTTACAGATGAAGAAACACCTAGCCCCCTTCAACAAATTGACGTTCAAAATGACCTTGATCATCTTGTTGCTTTATGTGATTCTGAGCCATCACCAAATTTTATTTGAGGGTACAGAGGATGGATTCATGTATGGTAATATTTTTTTCAAACTCATGAACCTTCGATACACCTGGCATGCATGAGAGAATCAAAGGTGTCTTTTGTTTGTAGACTATTCCAAAAGGATTCATGCGAGTAGTTGTATGTTAAGATATGTTGTACCACCATTCAAATAGGGGTAACCAATTAGCCCACTGATGTTGTCGATTAGATGAAAAAAACCAAAAATATGTTTCCAAACACTTGTTGACAATTTTAGTTTGGACATCAATCTAGGGATGATAGGCAGTGCTGAGATGTAATTGGGCACCCTGTAGCTTGAAAAATTCTTGCCATAAATTGTTGGTGAACGTGAGATCCCTATCAAAGACAATAGAATGAGGCATTCCATGAATTTTGAAGATAGTATCCATGAACACTTGAGAAACTGTGGATGCAGTGAAGAGATGTTTAAGAGCACAAAAACGAGCATATTTGGAAAGATTATAAACTACCACCATGATGACTCACTTATTGCTAGATTTAGGTAGTCCCATAATGAAATCCATAAGAATATCCCACCAAATGGAAGGTGGAATTGGAAGTGATTGGAGTGTTCATGGGGATTTGATTTTTTCTCCCTTGTTACATTGACAAACAACACATTCATCCACAATGGTGAAAACATCATGCTTCATACCATCCCGTAAAAAAAAATGTTTGACCATTTCATAGGTTTTGGTAAACCCTAAATTCCCAGCTATGGGTGAACCATGAAGCTTAGAAAGCACCCTGGATTTAAGCTGTGACTTTTTTCTTAAATATAGACAAACTTTGTATATAAAATCATAATTGTGCCAAGAGTACCCTAGAGAAACGGGAGAATACTCTTGCAATTGTTGGCTCAGGAGAGAAATCTTTGGGTCTTGTAGCCATTCCTAGTGAACAACTTGGAGTCAATCTGGTAAAATGAATGAGAGGGATAATACGAACCCTTCTTCTTCATACTTTCGAGAAAGAGTGTCAGCAGCCACATTTTCTTTTCCCTTCTTGTAAATGATCTCATAATAATATCCAAATAGCTTGGTTCTTTTCCCTTCTTGTAAATGATCTCATAATAATATCCAAATAGCTTGGTTACCCATTTTTGTTGCTTTGGGGATGAAATTCTTTGTTCCATAAATACTTTAGGCTCTAGTGATTGATTTTAATCTGTAAGTATTTCCTCAATAGATAAGAACACCAGAGATTTATGGCATGCAAAATATCCAACATTTCTTTTACATAGATTGATTGGCCAAAATTTATGTCTAAAAGGTGTTTTCTAGTGAAGGCAAAAGGCCTGCCATTTTGCATGAGGACTACCCCAACTCCTTTTCCTTAAGCATCACATTCTAAGACAAAAGACTCGGTGAAGTTTGTAAGTGTCGAAACATGTGTCATTCACATAGCCTCTTTCAAGGCATGGAAGGATTGATCAAATACTAGAGTCCAAGTGAAGGAATTATTTTAAAGGAGAGTATAAGTGTCGAAACATGTGTCATTCACATAGCCTCTTTCAAGGCATGGAAGGATTGATCAAATACTAGAGTCCAAGTGAAGGAATTATTTTAAAGGAGAGTAGTGAGAGGTGCTACAATTTTCCATAATTATTAATAAACTTGCGATAATAAGATGTTAAACCCAGAAATCCAAGAAAGATATCAAGAGTTTTAGGGTGAGTAAAATCTTGCATAACTTCAATTTTCTTAGGATCCACCCTTACACGATCCTTGCCAACAATATGACAGAGGTACTCCACTTTCGAGGCTCCAAAGGCACATGTAGACTTTTTGAGGAAAATTTGGTGCTAGGAGAGTAGAAGGAGAACCTGATCCACATGAGCGAGATGGGATTTCCAAGTTTTACTATAGATGGGAATATCATCAAAGAAAACTAAGATAAAATGATAAGAAGACATGATTCATGAGACTTTGGAAAGTGGAGGGGGCATTACATGGGGCAAATGGCATGACCAAGAACTCATAATGACCCTCATGAGCTCTAAAGGTAGTCTTGGGAATGACTTCTTCTTTCATATTTATCTGGTGGTAGCCAAAATAGAGATCAAGTTTAGTAAATAATGGAGCATCACTTGATTCATTAAAGAGATTATCAATGATAGGAATGATAAACTTTTCTTTGATGGTGAGTTTATTGAGGGAATGAAAGTATGGACACATGCACCAAGTACCTTCTTTCATGAGTACCATGAACACATGATAAGAATAGGGGCTGGTATTAGGATGGATAACACTCACTTCGAGAATTTATTGAAATATTTTCTCAATATCATTCTTCTGGGAAAAGGGATGATGATAATGCCGAACAATTGAAGGAAGACTACTTGACACAATAGGAATTGAATGATCATGAACACCACGAGAAGGGGGGATTCCCTTGGGAGTGGAAAAAATAACTTGGTGTTTAGATATGATAGATTGGAGGTGAGGATGCACAGACGGTGTCTCAAATTCTTGAATGGAATGGAGTTGGGAAATAATACCCGAATGACCTTTTTTGAGACTTGAATGGAATGGAGTTGGGAAATAATACCCGAATGACCTTTTTTGAGAAGCTTTCCCATTCGATGGGAATTGATCATATTAGGGGATCTTGTTGTGATTAATTGAAACTCATATTGTTGTCCCTCTTATTAATAATTTGGGCATTTCACCACTGCAAAATGTTAGGAGAAATTAGTTCCAATGAATGATGAGCTTGATTATAAGGAAGAATTAGTGATTCTTGAGGATCGGCTCAGAAATTTATGATATGATAAATATGAAATTGGATATGGAAAAGATGCAGTCAAAGAAAGAATAAAACAAATAAATGGAATCATCAAAGTTGTTGAAGGTTTTGCAGCAGTGGAAGAGAAGATGGAAGAAAATGATTTTGTTTTTACAGATATTAATAGAGATGTTCAATTGAGAGTGGTTTGAGTACAAGAAGATGCAGAAGAAGAACCATATGAAGAAAATAAAAAATATGATGAAATATCGAAAAAGAAGATAAGAGTAAATTAAAAGATGAAGAAGAATAAAAATATGCAGAATATAAAGTTTGGAGCAAAAGAAAGAAAAATCTTATAGAGCATAGAGTTGAGGACAAGTTGTAGCAACATGCAAAACAAGTTTTTTTTCAAATTGATTTCAAGTGTTTTAAGCCTAGCTGATACTTAGACTAGTAGGAAATCATCATTTTGTAAGTCCATCAAGGAATTGTCAAATGTAAAGGTTAATGTTGTTAGCGATAATAATTAAGGGGAAGTGATAGAGTAAGGTAATTACTCCTATTTCTAGAAAAATTTGGTTGACATGGTCATACAAAATTATAGAAGAAAAGAGTTTTCTCTAGAAGTGTTGACTTAAATGGTTTACTTCTAGAAAAACCTTTTCTAGATATTTCTTAAAGATTTCTCAATATTTATGTTTATATATCAATGTTATAAATCAATGAATAAAGAAGAGAGATGAACAACGATGAGATTCTCCAATTTAATCTAATCTTCTTCTAGATTAATAATTTTCTAAATTGATCATCTTATTGATTAATTATTGTAGTGTCTCATTTATCTATGATTTTGTCACTATTCACTTACTTACTAGTAATGGATGTAATTACTTTTTTTTCACAGAAAAGTTGCTCTATATATTCAACAGAATATAAAAATTTACAAAACAATGTCTATAAAAAAGAACAGAGGCATGTTAGCGCATCAGTGTCCAGTTACACAGGATAGAAGGATCACCGAATGGGCAGATCCGTGAATTTTACAAATCAGAAACCAGTCAGATTGTAATCCGACCCAGGAAATCACCGAAAGGCCAAAGCATGTTTCAGATCAATGATTTCTATTGCCTAATGATCCGATATCCAGAAAGGCTTCCACTTCAGATTTTGAGTAAAATTGGGGGGCCTTCGTTGCCATCCTCCCATCTGGAGAAAGTTAAGAACCCGAGAGGACGAGATAAAGCCAATTTTGATAGATGATCCGCAATAGCATTTTCTTCTCTGTAAATATGGGAGGCAGAGAGGCTTTTAAATAGTCTTATGGCTTCTGAGGTTCTCTCTTTCCAACATTCCAAAGCTGTTGATCGGAGGTCAGCCTTGTCATTTATCCAATCGATGATGACTTTTGAGTCTCCGAGAAGTATCATCACATCAATGTTTAGCCTTTGAGCTAGGATAAGGGAAGCCCACACCCCTAGTAGTTAAGCCTTGGTGTTGGTGCCTTGTCTGCCATTTAGAGTCCATCTGTAAGAAGTATGGGCGTTGATGGAGATGTGGCCCCCTGCCCCACAACGAGATCCATCTAGTTGAGTTGCTCCGTCAAACCAGGCAATGGCTTTGTCAAAAGGAAGAGTTGTAATAGATCTGCGTTTTGTCTGGGCAGTGGTGGGATGAGGTCGGACGACTGCATAAAGAATGAGGTTCGTCACCAAGTAGATCGAAGAGGGTTTATCATCAAAGATTGCGGCATTTCTTGCCAACCAGACGTTCCAGTAGACAGTGGCTGGCAGCGATGGGTAGATCTGGTGTCTTGAGCACCAAGAACTGAAGTAGGAGAAAGTCGAAGGTCCAAGCCATTGTTCAGAAAGTTTGTAATTACTTACGAGCAAAGAATATATGTTTGTAATTAAGCTAAATCCCACCCTCGTATAATTACTTAGTAGCAACGAATACATGTTTCTAATTAAACGAAATCCCACCCTTATACTTTTTTCACGATTTAAAATAGCAATTAAGTTCCAAGTATTAACCTGAAGAGAGATACTCCTCCCTCTATACTTTAGATAATGCACATTTAGCGCTTTAATGGGCCACCATCAGTAAATCAAGGTTCAAGTTCTCTGTCGACCATAACGTCTTTTGTAGTAGCGGAATTACCATTACCCTTAATAGTATGTTGATGAATGCCAATAAAATCATATAACCTTCCTTATTTAGGTTAATATATTTTAATGCATTTTTTTTCACAGCTTAAGTGTGCTAGAAGTTATGGTTTTATTTCTGATGAAGAACGACGACTCAGTATTTGTTTTTTGTCTTTTAAGAAAAAACATTTATTATTTTTTAGTGGGTGGGAATTCATTTTCCTTGAATATCCTTATTTTATTACAGTTTTTTATCTTATCAAAATTAGGTTTGATTCCAAAAACACTATTCGTTATTTAATTAAGACCTCCCCTCCAAAATCCTTATTTTATTACAGTTTTTTATCTTATTAAAATTAGGTTTGATTCCAAAAATATTATTAGTTATTTCAGTATGTGATAGCCTACTGAATGAGTTAAGAATGTGTCAAGGTCGACAGGAAATCAATAGGAAATGAGAGACACAATTTTCAAATTTTGATGTCTCTCTTTGTAATAGCTATGTCCATACCTTTTTATATTAATACAAATCTCACATTTTTGTGAAAAATAATTTGATTTTTAATTTTATTAAAATTTGATTTTTAATTTTATTAAAATTGGGTGGGAATAATTTATGTATTAGATTTTTCTAGAAAATTTTTTATAAAAATTAAGTGATTCAATTATTGGTGAAATTATAATTTTCTATTAATTATGTTATTTAAATTTTAGTTGTGGATGTTAGAAATATATCCAACATCCTTAAAAACCTATAATTCAACCAAACTATGAAATTTCAACAATTTCCTCAATTCTTATTTTTAAACAAAATTGACCAGCCCCATTAAAATTGTTCTTTTAAATTCAAAATTAATAAAAATATTTTTTAATTAAATATTAAAGGCAACGTCACCTCTCGACCAGAACTCAGCTAAGAACCATTCATGATACTACTATAACCTTCTCCTCTCAAAGACTACAATATATATATATATATTGACAACCACTAATATATTTTTGTATTTCCAAATGGCCGGTGACACTAGAAGCTTTGCCAAAGACTAAGATATTTTTTTCATCTTAATATGAATTGCCAGATTAAACTCCCTGTGTCACTTGAAGAATTGACAAGGACTAGGATATTGTTTTATCTCTAAATGCCATGTGCTTCTTGAAGATTTGCCAAAGACTAAGATATTTTTTTTTATCTGATTAAGATATTTTTTAATGTACGGATCCATATGAGAAAAGGCAATTCTTGATATAATGCCAAGGTTTTTCTTTGGTTGTAGCAATTCTTATATAATGCCAAGGTTCCGTTTGTTGCAGAATTGAGAAGGACTTAAATATTTTTATCTAAAAATGAAAATAAGCAGTGCTTGACATAATGCCAAGGCTGAGAAGGACTGAGATATTTTCGATCTATAGATATGACAGTCAGTCGTGCTGGACACAATGTAAAGGTTTTTGTTTCGTTGTAGAATTAAATGTCAAGGTTGTTGCTTTATTCTTGATATTTATTTATGTTTATAGGTGTTCTCTTATCAGAATTCATGGATTAATCAATCTTTAATCATAAATTTTAATTTTATGGATTAATCAATTTTAATTTATATTTATGTGTTATTATAAATGCATATCAAGCTAATAACATCAACTTTAATATGTGGTACATTTTGTGTGTAATTTGTTTTACCAAATTATTTTGTGTATTGAATTCAAATATTTTGTTATAGTTAATACAAAATCTTAGATAAATTAAAAGAAATTTTGAATAACCTAAACACATTTATTAGCCCTAAAGGATTAGTTCAAGTGGTTTTAAAACAGACCCCTTGAGGATTAAGTAGTTAGACCTAAAAGAAACTAAAATATTTATCTATAATACTTATAGTTCAATGTATACAATAATTACTATATTGATATTTTATAACTTATTATCCTTAAAATTATGTTGAGATTTATTAATACCTAAAATACTCACTATAAATGTTTAATAATATTTTTTAAATATTTTTAAACATACAAAAATAATAATTTAAATAAAATAATAATTAGAAAAACATTATATGATAAAATTTTGAATATATATATATATATATATATAATATTTATATATACATTTGACCAATTAATAACTAGATATCACTAATTACATAGTAAAATCATTTTTAATATAGTACAAAGGGTATCACTAAATACATAGTAATATCCTTTTTTTTAATACAGTAATTATTTTTAATATAGTAGTAATTAGTAAAAAATAAATAAGCTACAGAAATTTGAATATAAAGAGATATTTTTTCCAAATTGTTTTAAATAAAAAATTAAAAATCCATCATTAAACCCACGTGAAGGCTTTTGGACATTTCCGTAAACGGCCATGCATGCATATACAGCTACAGATCGAAGGCTTATGAAAATTGGAAACCTTAAAGCTAGGTCCAACTATCTAGCTTTGTGATTTTATCTATCCCAAAATTGTGAAGAAACTCTTGCATCTCATCCTTAGAGACTTCTTCCATCCAAATCTCATTTGCCATATTGTTAACAAAGATATGAAAATATGTCTTTGTTTTTACCACTTTGGCAATAACAACCTTACTGTATTCCTTATACATTCCCCAACATGTTCTAATTCCAACTTTCTTATGTTGTCAAAGCTCATGACTTCTTCACCATCCTTGCTTCGCATTTTGATCGAAATTACCTCCTCGCTTTAAAAACCATATAGCTCATTTTTATAAAATCGTTTCAATTAAGCTTCAACCTCATAGTGTTCCCTCTCATCCTCTTTCCTCTTTTCAAATTCCACCTTACGCAAACATTTTAATAAACTTGATATTTTCTACAAAATGAATGGCAACAAAAGAATTATTTGGGATTTCATAATTAAACTTAAAAAGATAAATGGATGGGAGCTCCTTTGACTAATTCCAACCAAACATGATTTTGATAAAAACTCATCCTACCCCTTTCCTTACTAAAATTTGTGCATTTGGAAAATCTTATGAGATCAAGAATGTATCCAATCATTTTATAATCCTCTCTTCCCCAATTATGTTAATCCTTCACATGGAGCATAACTTAACAACAACAACTATGAATATCACTTCTAGAAAGCTTCTAATGAAAAAATATATTAAAGGGTCACTATGAGCATGAAACCCCATACTTTAGCCTTGTTTAAGGAGGAATTTAGATCACCTCCCAAAGTTACCCTTCCATAATTTAGCCTTGTTTAAGGTTTGTTGCATGGTTTGGACCATAAATTGTCATGATTATCAACTCCATCCCCAACTTCTATCAAAAGAGCACAATGCCCAAACGTAAAGAAAAATCTAGAGAGTTAGTGCATAGAAACCCTTTAGATTTCAAGCTACTAACCAAACCTTTAGACTTACCCTCAACATCCAAACGAGAAAACTTGCAATCGTACAAAATATTTTCCAAACGGAAAAGAACCTTCCCCCTTCACACATAATATCCTCTAGCAATAAAATGT
>CBVK0100413686.1:0-19397 GCA_900067695.1 Picea abies
TTGGTGAGGGTTTTTCCATGAAGGTTCCCTTCTTGTAGACCTTGATATTCCTTGTTGATCTTGATTGGGTGAGGGATTATTCTTCCTCTTGGTTCCAATCTCAAAGCCCTAATCCTTGAAGGAAATAAGCCAAATCCTTGGATGGTTTCTTCTTGACATCATTGTCAATTGATTCACCTTGACTCCATTTCCCTAGTTGGATTTGGCAGTGATATCCATCTCTTTCCATCACTTATTTAAAAAAACTGAAAACCCAAAAACTTTGTTTTACTAAGGATACTCTCAACTTCACCTTGTACCTCATTTTTGGTCTTAGTAATCCCAGTAGGGATACCCCACTTGAGTAAGAGGAGAGACGGAATGAAGTGAAGAGGATTGGTTACTAAGGTGACAGTGGTGACCGTCATAATAGTTACAAAAACTGAAAACCCAAAAACTTTGTTTTACTAAGGATACTCTCAACTTCACCTTGTACCTCATTTTTGGTCTTAGTAATCCCAGTAGGGATACCCCACTTGAGTAAGAGGAGAGACGGAATGAAGTGAAGAGGATTGGTTACTAAGGTGACAGTGGTGACCGTCATAATAGTTACGCTTGAGTTGTACCTTTTGGATTAGGGATTTCATCATTAAGTACAATTTAAGCGATAACATATAGGTTGTGCCATAAGGACATCTCCCAAACAAGGAAAAATGACATACACAAGACAAAGTGAGGGAAGTCTTCCCTCAACTATTTGGAAAGTATTTATTTTCCTCTCCATTGGCGAGGTATGATATAAGAGGATCATCTACGTGATTTTTGGACCTCCCATCATCCATCCAAGAGGTGTGACCAATGACCCTCCACATTATGTCTGACGTTCTAAAAATGATATGAATGTGAACCATCACAAGCAAGTATGAAATAAGGGCATGCCAATTGTATGTGAATCATCTTCTAGTTGAAAAGTTATATAGGTAGAATTCAAAAAGGGAGAGCATTGTATAGTAATGGTCGAGTTTTTGGATATCTCTATAGCAAAGCCACATAATCTCATGCCATAATTGAGTCAATATTTCCACATACTGACATGTACATGTACATTTCTCGATAGGTTATATTGTCATTTTTTATTTTCCCCGTGGTAACATTGCCTTGAAGGGGTTTACACCACATAAATCTATGTATTCATATTGTGTGTATCTTTCTTTGTTGTTCTTGCAAATTTGATTCAATTTTTATCTTGTATTTTGAATTTTAAGTGAGAAGAAACCTGCAAAATGAGACACAAAGCATTATTAGCTCTTTGTGCAAATTTATGGAAATTTGCATTTGAGATGCTAGTTTTCAATTTTAAAGGGTTGTGTCAGGTGTTTGCTTGAACAATAGTAGATCATGCAAGCACCAAAATGTTGGAAATTGAATGTGGGAAGTTGAGGTAAGATTCCCACTAGTTTATTGTTGAACCATAACCATACACTCCATGTGTTTACATGTACATGTACATTTTTAAAGGGAATACATGCACTTTTTATTTTCCCTGTGATGATCCCTAGAAGGGTTTTATACCACATAATTCAACATGCTCAGATTGTGTGTATATTTCTTTATTGTTTTTTCAATTATCAATTCTATGCTGGTAGAAACCTGAAAAATGAAACAAAAAACATAGTTATTTTTGTCATTAACGGGAAACTTCATTTGAGTTGTTAGTTTGTAATTTTGAAGGGTTGTATGAAGTTTTTTATTGAACATTTTTGGATGATCCAAACACCAAAATGTTGGAAATCAAACTTGGGCCAGTTGAGGTGTTGTGCTAGAAATGATGCTCATGGAAATGGAACCTTGGTCAACGATAAAAACATCATCCTTCCTTACCATTACTTCTTAACCCTTTAGTCTAAAATAAGGAACCCAACTTATCCATGGATTTCACTATAGAATCGACTATGCAAATGAGTAGGGGTGAAAGCAAATATCAATTAACCATGAATTATAAATCCAAAGGACAAAAGAATCGAAGAGGACAATTAAGAACTATGAAGGAGCTTAAGAGAATTAAGGTTTTAAATAGGTACCATTTCATATGGTAATCAAGTGGAAGTACCTCATGCATGATTTTATAGAAGTTAAGCATACAATTAAGACATCTCTATCATATTTATGATAAAAATCAAGAAATATAAAGGAACTTAAGAGAAAGTTTTAAAGAAGTACTATTTCATATGGAAATCAAGTGGAAGTCCCTTGTGCATGACATTATAAAAGTTAAGCATACACTTATGAGATATCCATTATATCTATAACCTCTCTCACCTCCTCTAAGTCATTTAGTAACAATAGTTATGTATACACTTAAGAGATCTCCATCATACTTATGAGCTATCTCACCTCCTCTAAGTTATTTAGTAACAATAGATAGATTCTTACCTAGTGATATGCGGTACCTTCATATGTAAGAGAAGTGAGATGATGAACCATAATTTACAAGCTTAATCCTCTTCATTCCAAAATCCTAGAGTTAATGTTTTCAAGGAGCCAAAATAATAGTGTGCGCTTTCTCTTCCCATAGTGTGATCTAGTTAGTCCACTCATATGCCAACAGTTTGGGACGGGGATCCAACCTTGGTTGGAAGTCATATAGATCTATGGTCCAAATAAATCCATCTTCTAACGTTAGTTCTTCTTCAAATTCAACAAATTTTGCACTCCCCCACCCTTCCCTGCCAATCGTAATGGTTTCTTCTTACAAGTATAAATAAATCCTTATGTTATCATTTTAGAAGGGATCATTGAGCCTCACATTGAGTTCATGAAATCCTATTCTTTAAACAGAGAAGGAAATCCTATTCTTTAAATGGAGAAGGAAATCCTATTACTAGTAAAAGTACCTTTTTAGTGCACAACACATGTCTTTATAGGGTTTGAACATGTGTCTCAAAAATGATAGCAAAGCCCTTTTACCATTTGGACACTAAGCCTAACAATGACAACCACAAAGGGAAATAAATAACAAATAGAAAATGCTAAAATAGAAGGAGGCTAGCAAACCAATGGGGGATAACTATGGCTCAATTTAGGAAAAAATAAGGGAGAGAAAAAGAGAGCTTAACACTCCAGAAAAATTGTAGAATAACAAAAACAAAGGAGAAAAATTGAATAATAGTTGCTTGAAAGACTAACCTCAAATACTAAATAATATGGGCCCACCCAAAATTCAAAATACAACCAAAGTTTAAAATCAAAAGGCTAAACTAACCTACAAGATAAAGAATTACCTAGAAAAAGAGAAAAAAATGACTCATTAAAGCTACCTACAAGAGGAGGGTTCAACCAACAAAATGGAAACTTGATTTATTTTTTCACTTTAAGTATGTGTTCCTAGATCAAAGTCATCCTTGATTTGAGTCATCAAATCCACATTACATTCACTTTGTGAATGTCTTGCATTGCTGCAATCCCCAATACAATTAGAGAGAGTCTCATCAATTGCCTAATTTGTCTTGTTAGTCACTCTATGTCTAATGAAGGGCATAATTTATAATAAAAAAATGTAATACAAGAGAAAAAAAAAAGTCACTAAGAGATGAGTATCAAAGCATCTAGAAACCTACATAAATATTACCACCATAAAGAGACATGAGACATATTAACAAAGTTAAAAGTAGGTTAACATAGTTCGAGGTAGTGATATCAAAAAAATGAGAGGCGATTATAGGAATAAATTCTGATGATAAGTTAACATTCAATCCTTGTATATATTTATGGCAACAAAACCATATATTATACTTTGTCACTTTTAACTCGATTTGTTTCCCTTCTCTCAATGCATGGCCATATTTATAAAAAAATCAAAATCAAAATCAAATTCTAGATTCTTAAGTTTTTAAATGAGGTGAGAGCCAACTAATTCACTTGATGCATACTATTGAACTTGTACTTTAACTTTCATCACTATTGATTACACAAAAGTCTAATGCAATGACCAACATGAATTTCGTTATTGAACTAATTATCCAAATAAAAAATCTCAAGTTATTTAGCCCATAAAGTCACCTAGTCGCAATACCAGAAACATTAGAAACAATAGCAATTTTCTTATTCATAAATCGACCAACTAGGAAGAACTTTATTATTCCATGTATCCACCATTTGGCAAAGTAAATCCACCAAATCCACTTCCTCTCTACCTCATATCTCAAATTATGGGTATTTGCACCCCATTAAAGGTCCTCTTAGAACTCCTTGGTTGTGAAAAAAAGTGACTTATATCCTTCTAATGTAACCCTTTAGCTATAAAAATAGCAAATGTCTTACCAAAAAATGAGAAGGCCTGAAGAAGTTTTACGAGAAGCTCTACTTTCAATACCTAAAAATATGTTCTTTTGTGAGTCCTTAAACTAGATCTATAAATGTAAGTTTGATCCAACCAAGTCTCTTTGTGTTGAAAACATCCTTCACTTTGACCGAGTCATATTCCTCACATGTAGCAAGTTGTTGTATCCATGCTTCCAAATTTGAGGGCCTCTTCTAAATATCCTCCATTTATTCTTTTGTATATTCACCCCAATACCTTCTTTCCCTAGATTTAGGAAAATCTCTAGTACTACTCTCACCCAAATTGACCACAACAACTTCCAAGGGTAAGTCCCACCCTTTAATGGGGAGGTTAAAAATAAGAGTTTTAACCATGAATAAGAGTTCAAATGATTGGTGTAAAAATATCCTCATTTTAACATCCAAGCCTAACATGACATTCCTAAATTCCAACCTAAAAGAATGAAGTCTAGTACAAACAACATACCTACTTTTGTGAGCACTAAATATATGTGGAGACTATAAAAAATAAGGAAAAGAAAAACGACATGTACCCATTTCTAAAAGTTTGAGGAGCATGGAAGATATACCAAAGACAATTAAGCATTTGGTTCAAAGCAGACTTGAGCATAATTATTTTTCCAAACAAATTAAGATATCGACTCAACCAAGCCTTTAGTTAATTGATTGAATCATTCATTTCAAACATGTACTAAAAATGTTTCCATTTTCTTTGAGCGATCTAACTTGATTATAATGAACATTCATAATACCATTTTAATTTATAAAATGTTATTAAAAATATTTATCTTGTCCAAAAGTTTTCATCTCAACTCACTTGAGTGTTGTGGAAACCATAGTCTGCTGTACCAGGGCTCAATAAATTTTGTCTTCCAAGCAACCACTCCAAGCAGCAGCAACAGCACCACCACAACGGCAACAGCAATTGTCAATCCCAATATTTCTGGTAAGCGAGACGGCCTCTTTTCTGCAAGTAATAATGATGGGCATTACTGAATCAGCAAAAGCTTCAGAGATTTTCCCAACAAAACAATTACGTCAATAATAATTATAAATTAATCATTAAATTATAATAAATTTTTCAACTAAAAAAAATTCACAATCATTCTAGAATTTATTCTCATTATAAATAATAAATAATGATTAAATTATAATAATTTTTTTCACTTTTAAAAAATAAAATCACAACATTCTAGAATTTATTCCCATTATTTATAATGATTAAATTATAATAATTTTTTTCATTTTTAAAAAAACACAACATTTAGAGTTTGAAAATCACACGTATGCATAAAAATATCAGTAAGACTTATTTACATTGTTTAGTGTGAAAGGATGACGCACTTCAAAGTTGTTGATAGGTTAAATCGAAATGACAAAAAGGGTTTAATAGCCTCAAAGAACACAAACACAAATGATATCAGCTTAATTGCGCTATTGCAAGGTAAGTTGTACATAAAGGAGAAAAGGACAGCTCTAAATGAGATAGGGATAGGAAAATAAAGATGTTGCGATTGCACATTAAAGAAAGCATAAATGAAATAGGTATGGAAAATGATTCCGTGTATAAATCTAATAGGGAAAATGACAAAATAAAAGAGATCTCCATGATACTTATGAGTTATTTTACCTCCTTTAAGTTTTATAGTAATAATAGTTAATTTTTTCTTAGTGACATATGGTACTTTCATATGCAAGAGTAATGAGATGATGAACAATTAATCTTCTTCCATTTAATCAATGTTTTCAAGGAATTTGAACATAATTATTCTTCCAAGCAAATTAAGACATTGAATCGACCAAATCTTTAGTAAGCATCAAATTTTCTCTAGAAAATGAAACCAATTATTCGACCAAATCTTTAGTAAGCATCAAATTTTCTCTAGAAAATGAAACCAATTATCTTGAGGTCTAGTAGACCTTATACCCATAAGAAACCCAAAGTACCTAATAATATCACTTTCATGAAAGAGGGAATACCCAATAGCTGAGCCAAAACGATTGAATAAGGTTAGGATGAACAAAATCTAAACACAACTTTAATTTGTGTAAATTAACCTTTTACTTAGAGGTAACACAGTGGGTATCTCAAGTTACTTCCCCGCACTAAGCGTCGAACTCCGACGCCTCTCAAAAACTGGTGTCATCTACCAAAATCTCATAGGTGAAGGACCACCTCTAAATCTTTAAACAATCCAATTTCCAAAATCGAATTATATATATAGGTAGGGTATGTATACCTTCGTAGACTTTACCAGTCAAATCGTTGGAGAGAGGAGGTCCCTTGTCCCACAAACAAGGGAGTCTCATACATCAATTTGGTGTATGGCTTGATTGTGACCTTAAAATAGATTATTAGTATTATTATTATGTATATAGAAACAATGTATAACCTTGTCACACCCTCCTAAGTGTAAGCAAAAAAGTTTGTGGATTTATCATTTACCAAAACAAAAGTATCACTTTCTCCAATAATATGGGAGAACCAAAGGATATTGTACTCGTGTATTTCTTTAACCTTGATACCTATCTTCAAAAAAGTCTCACTCCAACCTGCCATAAGCCTTTCCCATGTCCAACATCAAGAACCTACTTGTCATCTTCTTCATCTAGGTAGTATGGAAAGTTTTTCCAATCACCATGGCATTGTCCCAAATCTTCCTACTTGGTATAATATATATCTAACTTTTAAGATCAACTCTCCAACGAAGGCTTCCATACGATTGGTTAATACCTTGGCAATAATCTTGAAATTGACATTACGTTAACATTTGTTTGTGATTCTTGATGTTATTTGATGATCTGCATGTCAGAAAATCCTCAAATGTTCAATTAATAAAAGGGATGAATGAACTTCATTCCACATGTTTATTATTCTATCCTATAAAAGGATGAGCCGCTTCCTAACACACAAGCTTATCAAACTGAACCATTTCCTCCACAAGAGCCCAGATTTCAATATCCTATTAAAAAGAAGAAAACGTTTGTCCAAATTCAACATAGACAACATCTAGTACCTTTGTTACAAAAACAAAAACACACAATGTGATGATAAGATATCTCCTTAAAGTTCTTTAACAAAGATATGATTTCAAAGAGTTTAGCTTTTGACTCTCACTAATGGTCTTTGATTTCTAAGAGTTTAGTTTCTTCTCACTAACGGTCTTTGATTTCTAAGAGTTTAGCTTTTGATTCCCACTAATGGTGTGACTACTTTTAAGATTGTCTTAATATGGATATAATATCCATGATTGATATGGACAATAGTTATGGTTTCACAACAAAATGAATGTTCCCATTTCTTTACTTTTATTTTTGGGATGTTAAAAGTTGTAGGCCCTAATTACTAGGTTTCCCACTAATGGTGTGATTACTTTTAAGATTGCCTTAATATGGATATAATATCCATGATTGATATGGATAATAATTCCTATATGTTTTAACTAAGTGGCACAAAAGCTTTACCTGGTTGTAAGGGAAGTCCTAAGATATAATTTAGTTTCCATTTTCCTTCAACTATCTAACTTGATTGTAATGAATTTATAAATGTTATTGGAAAAAAACACATCTCGTCCAAAAGCTTTCATCTTAACTCACTTGAGTTTTGTGGAAACCGTAGTCTGATGTACCGGGTCTTCCAAACAACCAGTCCAAGCAGTAGCAATAGCACCACCACAACGGCACAAGAAATTGTTAATCCCAATATTTCTGGTAAGCGAGAGGACCTCTTTCCTGCAAGTAATAATGATGGGCATTACTGAATCAGCAAAAGCTTCGGAGGTTTTCCCAACAAAACAATTATTGAATGAATGAGAATACCTTTTGAAGGGCCAGATGCTGTGGGCACAAGATTAGAATTACTATAAAACTTGTACGTCTCGTAACGAAGTAGGCAATTCTGAGACACGGCGATTCCTCCTATGGAACTATTCTCACAACTGGTCAAATTTTGGTTCTGAATGTCGAGACACCGTCTACAATCCTTCATATTAACGTATCTCCAGCACTGAGCAAGAGAATACACGCTATCGTTGCTTAGAATACTGAAACCAATGTTACTGGAAATAGCTTTGTTCACAAGTGTGGTCATCAGAGGGTAAATCACCCCAACGAGACTCTTCAGATCTCCGCTGCTCTGAACATTACAGAGAAGCTGGAAGTTGTCTAATTCATTTGTTGGCGATTTTGAGTAGAAATCATAAGTCTCGTATCTCAGAAAGCATCCATTGAGATGAGCAGTTGCGGAAACATTTGGACAGAGTTGAAGGATTGTCTGTTTGCCATATGAGGTGCATGCCCCGCAGGCAGAGGCATTCATACCTCCCCAGCACTCAGCCAGACCGTAGACACCCCCAGAAGATGAAGTATTGTAGCCCGTTTCAGGGACACTTTGAATCAATGAATTCAGGACCAAGTTCAGGCTCCCTTCCAGATTACCGCCCTTTACATATGTGCTACTGCCACATGTGTATTTCAACAGCAAATTTGTATTCCCGGTCGTCGACTGGGCTATTGTTAATCTTTGCAGCAGCACCAGTGAAACAACAAATTTCCATTTTGCAGTCAAATCCATTATTTCCTTTGTATGGACTGGGCGTGCAATTGAACTGAATGAAATCTATGAACGATAGATAGATCGATTGCGGGAGGCCAATACAAAGGAAACAGGTTACGGATGGGACAGGTTACCGCCAAACCAATACCTGTTTTAATTAAGAGACGCTAAATCGCAATCCCAACGACTCTGTGAAGAGGCAGACGAGAAATTAAAGGTAGAGTCAGTTTCACGGAACTGAAATCCTGAAGTGGTGGTGGCGGCAGCGGGCGATGTTTTTCAAGCTTATAGTTTTCAGACAACGGCCTTTCTTGACTTTTGAAGCCCTGAGTTTTTCCCTTTTCAAGTCGACAAAAGTGGTGATTGATAGATATGCAATCTAAGGGCAACCACACAATATATGCATATCGGCATATAAAAAATTATAAAAAAATATGTTGAGTTGGATATTAAGTATTTTAGTTTTATGTATAAAGTTAAGTTGAGTTGGATATTTGATATTATATTTTTTTTAGTTTTAATTTTAATGATAATGGAGCATAGATATATGGATATGGTGGGGATATTAAAGGGAGTTTAAACCAATTTTTTAAGTTTTGGAGGACTTTAAATTGCATATGATTGGCTTAGAGTTAGTTTTGGTCGGATATAAGGAAACATGGTAATTGCCCAAATTAGATAGATATTTGGTAGGAGTGAAAGTCTACCTCCTTACCAACCACTAAATAATAAAAAGGGTAATTACTTAAGATCTATAAACATTTGGTAGGAGTGAAAGTCTACCCCATTAAAAACCTTAATAACAATGATAAATCAATCTACAAATAATAACCAATAATAATTATAATCCCTATCATAAAATAATGATTAAATTATAATTTATTTTTTTCATTTTTACCAAAAACAAATATCACAATCATTCTAGAATTTGAATATTTATGTAATAAGACATCTTGACACGTTTTAGTGGGCAGAGCATGACACACTTGAAAGTTGTTGATGGGTTAAATCGAAATGACAAAAAAGATTTAATTACCTCGAAGAACACCCATGGTCACGTTGCTATTGCAAGGTAATATGTTTATAAAAGAGAAAAAGACAACATATATGAGATAGGGATAGTAAAACAAGGACACATTAATATGTTTATAAGGGAGAAAAGAAAGCATAAATGAGATAATGAGGGAATTTTTTTTTTATAAAACTATGAAGGAAAATTAAAATATAGAAGTCTCTATCATAAAAAAAAATTCTTCTAGGTTTTTAAAGTGATAATAATTAGATGTGATGTCCTCATATACGAGAGGAGTGATTTGGTGGGTTAAGATTTTTAAGTGATAATAATTAGATGTGATGTCCTCATATACAAGAGGAGTGAGTTGGTGGGTTATAGGTTAGAAGATTGGTTGTGTTTTTCTTTCAACTTTGGATTTAGTGTTTTCAAGGAGTTAGCCTAATACTTTGTGCATTCTCTTTTCATATTGTGATTTGTGATTTGGTATGTTTTTTTTTCTTAGGGCAACAATTTTAGGAGGAGGAGGAGTTCGATTCTTTCTTGAAGTTATATCAATTTCTGGTCTAAGAAATACATCTTTGAAACCTAATTTTTATTTTAGTTTAACAAAAAAGTTCTCTCCTTATTCTTTGTAATGATTTTTTCTTACAAGCATGATCTCCATAACTTTAATCTATTAAAATCAAAGAGATCTCAAAATTTTCATTTCTAAGTCATTTGATCATGGAGACAACTTGATAAATTAAAGCAATTAATTTTACTTCATAAGTTTGACATATTAAAGTTGGTTTTAATGGATGATAACCTTCATCATCATTCTAGAAGGGGCCATTGAGCCTCACATTGAGTTAATGAAATCATATTCTTTAGTTATCATTTCATGGGGCTATCACCACTTAAACACACTGTGAAGAAATGGATTTCCGCAGACTTGAAAGTAAAGGGATCAATTGACTTACACCTTTGTGCATAAGGTTTCTTCATTGGCATCTTCATGCTCCCATAAGATGAGAGAATAATTTTGACACTAGTCCATACTTCTCAATGTTGTAGAGCTCCACATGCACTTTGGACTCAACTCTTTTATCTAATAAACGAAGTTGTCTCTCAAGCATGAGTATGGGTCCATCTTTATTCCCTTCCTATTGAATTTTGGGATGAAATTTTTTTCAAGCTACATGGAATTCAATCTAGGAAAATTATTAAGATATATTAAACTCTTAGAATAAATAAAACTCTACACAACATATGCAAGAATCTATATCCAAAGTTGAAAACAAAAGACAAACCAATATTCTAAGCTATAACCCACCAATCTTTTGGGAACACCATTGTTTGGATCCATTCCTTGTTTTGGTGTTCCAAAAAGGTTGTGAGTGCGCAAGGAGACTAGGAAGTTTATAAATATGTTATCCTTGTATTTATGGTGGAATTACCCATCCCAATTCAATATCTACCACTCTAAGAATGCCATAGAACAATCAGTATAACATATTCCCTTTTCTTGCACTAGAGCATTGGAAGGAAGGATTTTTTGATGGATTATGTTGCATAGAAGGGGAATGCCTTTCCTCGGGTTGTGTTTGGTTGATGGGGAGATGTTTGAGGTTAATTGAAGGTTAAGTGTGATGCTTGGAGGTGCTATCACTGAAAGAAGTTGTAGTAGAAGTCCAATTCTAGTTGCATTATAAGTGGTGTGGGTTGGGTTGTGTGAAAATTAGAACCAACAAATATCTCTTTGTTGTTGAGGTCTCATAGCATAGCTTGAGGGTGGAATCTACAACTTGTGCCTATCATTTGTAGGTGAATTACTTGTTTGCAACACATTGGTGGTTGATTTCTGGAAAAAAGATGTGTCTATACTTAGTAGAATGCAAGTGTTATATGTGCCTATGGTTGACTGAGAGCTTAGATGTTTGATTCCATTAGGTGATTGTGTAAAAGTAGAGGAACTTGTATGCCACTATGCACAACAATATCCTTGAGCATCATGGTTCAACTCAATCTAAACTTTTTTTGGAATAAGGTGATCTGAATTTAGGGGCGGAACGAACTGATTAACAGACTGAATACAATAAACATAGAGATAGGAAGAATAACACAAATATCGAGTGAACAATATCTTCTATTAAATAATGAAATATATGAGGTGCATGCCCCGCAGGCAGAGGCATTCATACCTCCCCAGCACTCAGCCAGACCGTAGACACCCCCAGAAGATGAAGTATTGTAGCCCGTTTCAGGGACATTTTGAATCAATGAATTAAGGACCAAGTTCAGGCTCCCTCCCAGATCACCGCTATTTACATATTTGCTACTGCCACATGTGTATTTCAACAGCAAATTTGCATTACCGGTCGTCGACTGGGCTAATGCTAATCTTTGCAGCAGCACCAACGAAACAAAAAATTTCCATTTTGCACTCAAATCCATTATTTCCTTCGCTTGCGATTGAACAGAATGCAATCTATGAACAATAGTTAGATGGATTGCATAGCTACGACTTGGGAGGCCAATTCATGAATCCCGACTGATGGCAGAGATTACCACACAACACATACCTGCTTTATTGAAGAGACGCTGAAGCGTATTCCCAACGACTCTGTGAAGAAGCAGACGAGTAATAAAAGGTCGACTCGCTGCATTCAAAGTCTGAAGTCGTGGCGGCGGTGGGCGTTGTTTTTCAAGCTTTGAGTTTTCAGACGACCGCCTTTGTTGACTTTCAAACCGTGAGTTCTTCCAGAAGTGGTCAGTGGGACTGTGAGAGGATATGCAATCGAATGGGATCCACGACGACATTTTAAAAAAAGGTGTGCGGGGCGTGCCCAGTATTTTAATGACGATAAGGATATTTGGTTGAATAACTGAATAATTAAACAAATTTATATTTTAGGTAAGGATTGAAGGTGAAATAAAACTGTCCTCCACGTCTGCTGTTTATGTTTAAGTCATTCTATAAGTGAAACTGTTTATGTTTAAGTCATTCTATAAGTGAAAGTAATAGGTTTGAAACTTTTGGGAACAATCTAACCATGTTAAAGGTTGGATGTGATTGAATTTGAAAGTTTAGATAAAATGATTGTCTCGTGACTTTGAAAGCTTAGGATAAAAGCTGACTTTAAAAACTTAGATAAAAGGATCTTCTAGTGATTTAGATAAAAGGATTTTTTAGTGACTTTGAAAGCTTTTATCCAAACTTAGATAAAAGGATCTTTTAGTGACTTTGAAAGCTTTTATCCAAACTTAGATAAAAGGATTTTCTAGTGACTTAGATAAAAGACTTTGAAAGCTTTTATCCAAACTTAGATAAAAGGATCTTCTAGTGACTTAGATAAAAGGATCTTTTAGTGACTTTGAAAGCTTAGGATAAAAGATGACTTTAAAAACTTAGATAAAAGGATCTTCTAGTGACTTAGATAAAAGGATCTTTTAGTGACTTTGAAAGCTTTTATCTAAACTTAGATAAAAGGATCTTTTAGTGACTTAGATAAAAGGATCTTTTAGTGACTTTGAAAGCTTATGATAAAAGCTGACTTTAAAAACTTAGATAAAAGGATCTTCTAGTGACTTAGATAAAAGAATCTTTTAGTGACTTTGAAAGGTTAGGATAAACGCTGACTTTAAAAACTTAGATAAAAGGATCTTCTAGTGACTTAGATAAAAGGATCTTTTAGTGACTTTGAAAGCTTAGGATAAAAGCTGACTTTAAAAACTTAGATAAAAGGATCTTCTAGTGACTTAGATAAAAGGATCTTTTAGTGACTTTGAAAGCTTGGATAAAAAGTTCAGAGCAAAAAAAAATAAAGTTATTTTTTTGCTTTTTAGTGACTTTGAAAGCTTGGATAAAAAGTTCAGAGCAAAAAAAATCAAGTTATTTTTTTGCTTTTAAAGTGAAAGGTAAAGATTTTTAAATTCTAACTAAATTATATAATAAAAAAATTGATTTTATCCATATACAACATATTTGATACACACAATTTTATATTGATATTATTTTATTTGTTATATTAATATAGCTAATAATTTGGACATGGGTAGTTGTTATTTATAAAATATTGTATAATAATATATTATTTTATTATTTTTGATTTTATATTATTTTTAAAATATTATACATAATTATTATAAAAATAATTTATAATATATTATAATATATATTAAGGATAATGCAACTGGTAATTTAGTTTTAAGTGTAAAGTTAAGTTGAGGTGGATATTTAATTTTACATTATTTATGTTTAGTTTTAATTAAGTCAGGCGTTCTTAAGGGAGGTTCTCTCCAAGCCTTTTGTCCTCTGTCTAGAGTCACTTGAATGCTGACACGTGCCATCTTATATTTTAAATATATTATATCCTAGACTATGCCATGTATTAGCATTGTACTCCCTCGATCGATCCCGTCATCGCCTTTCACCGCTTCTTAGCAAACCCTATGCCCATGTTAATCGTTGCCTCATGTGTTAGAATTGTCCATCTCATCAACGCCTTTCACAGCCTCTTAACAAACCTTGTGTCCCTTCACCGCCTCTTTGGAAAGTCTTGGTTGTTTATCTTCTAGTACTATACTTTGCAATCCATCTTGCTTATTGGGGCAATAACACATACAATAAAAAAACTTTTCCTATAGATTGGTGTGAAGTGCAGACGATTATGATATTTGATGCAAGATTTAAACCCCTCAACTCTCTAGCCATTGAGTTCTTCGTAAGAAGACATGCTTTCGAAGCTTTTCAGATCAAGATTTGGCTAACTCTTTGTGTTTGTTTATGGTTTTGAAATTCGATAGGGTTTTTGGGCCAGTGTTTGCAAAAAATAAACAAATTTGCAGCTCTTGGAGTTGGATTGGAATGGACGAGGTGTGGGAGAGAGCAGTGGAAGTGGCCTTAGACGAACAAAAGGGTTTGTCCTCAACTCGCAGTTTAACACTGGATGGTGCAATTAAATGCGCCCATGGCCGCCTCTTGTCATCGTCTCTGCTGGAAAAATTCGAGCAGTTAAAGCAATTATCCATTGCGAATGTCGGAGTTTCGTCTCTGGCTGATTTTCCTTGCTTACCATATCTCCATAAGCTTATCTTGAGTGACAATCGAATAACTGGGGGTTTGGAGTTTTTGGTAGAAGCCGAACTCGAAACGCTTCAAGACCTTGACATGCCAAACAACAAAATTCAGTATATTGACGATCTTGCGCTGCTGGCACAACTAAAGTTTGTTTCGCTGGATCTTGAAGTTTTTTTATTATAGTCTATTGCCAATGTCTATTTGGAGAATTGGCAACAACAATTACATGAAGTTTGAACAAGAAGGTGCGCAAGAATAGACCGCGTAGTAAGATGGGTGGGTACAGAGATAAGAGAACCTCCCAGTTTTCACAGGTTAAATGACTTAGAGGAAATTTTCACAAAATATGAAGAGGAAGTACTAGAGAATCAGAGGCTCTTAGTCCTAGATATTGCACTCAAGGCCACACCTGCAAGATGGCGAGGTGCGCACAAAGAAACAATTCAGGACTGGTATCAATGTAAACGACTATTGCGCATTAGACTTGGCGCAGAGCAGGGAGCAATAAAATGCAGAGGTATGATGGACAAGGAACACCAGTTGAACACTTAGAGAAGTGCAGAACACAGTGGAGGATGACACCACCAGAGGAATGCCCTCATCACTTTATCCATACATTGGAAGGAATCCCAGGGAACTGGTATATAGACCAGTAGATGCGCAGAGGCACTACATAATGGATAGGCTTACAACAAAACTTTGTAGTAACTTTCTCATTTGAACATGAGAACCCCAACATGGATTCAACACTGACGTTGATACAAGGAATTATATTTATTAATGAACTAGATGTTGAAATCATGACAAAATATAAACAACAAAACAGACAAACAGTCAAAGAGTTACTTTCATGCTATCATGTGGAAGAAGAAGCATCAGATGAACATGATTCGCACAACATTCAAATTATAGAGATTGAGGGAGAAAAATAGGTGGAAGGTCCATCTCTGGAGTCAGAAGTATTTGTTGCACCAATCAAAGTTAAGAAAATCAACATTGGGATGAATGGAAATCCTAAAATGGCAAGTATTGGAGACTATTGGGATCAACAAACATTAGAAAGAATAACAAATTTATTGCACGAATACAGTGACCTGTTTCGAACAACCTTTACAGAGATGAAAGGCATAGCAGGGGAGCTAGGTGAGATGAAGATACCCCTCAAACCTGAGGCTAGACCTGTCAGGCAAATACCATACAGACTGAATCCAGTGTATAAGTAGAAAGTGAAAGCAGAAATTGACCGAATGTTGGAAGATGGTATCATAGAACCAGTAGAGGAATCTAAATGGATCAGTGCTATGTTAGTCCAAGAAAAGAAATAATGGGAGATAAGGATTTGTGTATATCTGAGGAAACTCAATGACGCTTGCTTAAATGACCCTTTCCCTACCCCTTTTACAGAAAAATTCTTAGAGAATGTGGGAGGCCGGGAAGCATATTCATTTACAGATGGATTCTCAGGTTACCATTAGATCAAAATAGCTCCAAAGGATAGGTATAAGACTACTTTTGCTACAAAATGGGGATCCTACCAATATACATTCATGCCATTTTGGCCGAATAATGCACCAACTATATTTTCAAGGGTAGTCATAGTTGCTTTTAAGGAATTCATACATCAGTTTCTATAAGTATATTTGGATGAATGGATTGTATATAGTTTTTTAAAGGACCATGTAGAAGTGTTATGACTAATGTTGGAAATATGCAGAAAATGTCAGATATCATTAAACATCAAGAAATTAATTTTTGGTACACCTTTTGGGATATTGTTGGGACATATATTGTGTAAACAAGGTTTACTAATGGACCCTGCTAAGATTGTAGTCATTGGAAATTTACCACCACCAAAATCAGTGCGTTAGTTAAGAGAAACACTGAGACATACGTGCTATTACATGAATTTTATAAAGGGGTATGTGCAGATTACTACACCAATGGAAAACCTGTTAAAGAAGGACACCGGATTTCAGTGGAATGAGGATTGTCAGCAAGGATTGTACACTCTAAAGGAAAAGATGGTGACAACACCTATATTAGTATTTCCATATTGAGAAAAGACATTTCATGTGCACGTAGAAGCATCAGCCATAGCCCTTGCAGAAATTCTGCCATAGCCAGGAGCAGGGCACTTAGAACATCCTATAGCCTTTGCAAGAAAAAAGTTGTCAAAATTTGAGCAGAATTACAACACCACAGAAAGAGAAGGTCTAACTATGGTATATGCACTTCAGGAATTAAAGCATTATTTACTGGGTAAACACTTTAAAATGTTCACAGACCATTCTTCCCTCAAATATCTAGTCAACAAGCAAGTGGTCGGGTGGAGGATCTGTAGATGGATATTATTATTCCAAGAATTCGATTTTGAAGTGATAGTCAAACCAGGAAAGTTGAATGTAGGACCTGATCACCTATCAAGGGTTACCAATGGATAAGAACCTACTAATTTGGAAGACAACTTCCTATTGAGCACTCAACACACCTTAAAAATCCTTTATCAATTTCTTTACCTTTTGGGTACCATTTGATCTTTTGCACTGTCGAATTAGATTTCATTTTGGGATTTTTTTTGTCTTTTCTTATTTTCATGATTCTCATCACCTATTCAGGTTTTATTGAACTTATGAAACCCCATGACTAAAAATACCTTAACACTTGAATAAAGAATCAGTGACCAAACACTTCACCCAATGCGCTCAGGTTCTACATCAGAAGGAATTCAAAGAAGAAAAAGGAACCACTCGGAAAACCATAGTCGCCGAGCATCGATCTCCATCAACATCAACAAAAGGAATTTTTGGTTTGCGTTAAGTTTTTCACATAAAGATATCGCCGATATCCGATGCCTGACATGCTTTATCGGAATCAGGGAAAACCTAGAAGGGTCATAACAAACATGTTGAATGTGATAAAAGTTATCGCTGATCCCCGATGCATTTTTGGCACTGAGTCTTTTTCAAAGGAGCCAATCTGAAAGCGCTTTGATAGGTTTATCGCCGATCGCCGATCCTAGACACTTTTTCGGCATCGACAAGCTAAGGTTTGTTTTAGAAGGAATAACTTAAGAAAAGTCCCGACTCCAATTAATACAAGTGAATTAAGTCACTGGTATCCAACTCCACATGTCTTTACCAGGTAAGAGGGTCGTACAGTCTAGTTATATCCCGAGTCATTCTTGGTTCCTTAGGTCCGAGTCACACCTCCAAGTCAGCTTTGTTGCATCAACATTGTATGGTAATATCGATCCACATTGGAGCTTTTTGCAGAAGGATATCAATGAAAATGTTTGTAGAACAACCCCGATCCCCAATCCACCCACTAAAAGAGAGACATGACGAGATGTTTTAGCATGAGATATGATCGGATTTTGAGAATTAAGGAGCTAATTAATACCCTATATTGCATTAGTTGCTACCTCGTGCGCCAATCAAAACAACTGTTTAAAGTCACAGATAGACCACATCACCACCTGCGCCTCCACCTTCAACCTACAATGAATTTAAGTTCTAGATATTCAACAACAAATTTATTGAAATTCACTCATAACCTGAATTGAATGGCTGATGCGACATGATAATATCTTTCCTGTTTAAATTCTCTTGAGTCATTATGAACGAAGTCATTCCATGTGTAAGATAATTTCAGAGTGTCCGAAGGAGAAAGACGAGCAAATTGAATGCTGTATCGACCCCGTGAATATCAAAATAACCAGGTTTTAGCAAGCTTTAAAGGTATGTATCTAAGTCTATAAATTCGTTGGCTATAATTTATATGTGTTTATCCAGTTTTTTACACAGTCTCTGAAATTTTTCTTAAGTTGTAGGAACAATTCCGGTGAGAAAGCCAACCATCAGACGCTCGTCAAGAGAACTAAAGATAAAAGAACCAGAGACAGGAGAAGGTTCTTCTTCAGGAACCGCAAGGCAATTAGAGTACATCCCTAGGCCAGAGCCTGTTGTTAAGAAAACAACAAAGAAGGTTTTCATCCAACCTCTGGCCTTTGGCAATACAGAGGCACGCACCGGATCTAAGGTGGCGCTCCCATAGTGGGGAGATCTCTTTAACATGATCGAACAAGAGGAATACCCAGAATATGTCCCACACAGTCCAAACGTAAGGGCATTCGATGACCAGGTGTTCTTGAACATCTGACGATCATATCTACATATGGTGGAAAGCATAACCCCCATTTTCCCCTGCATATAAGTCCTGAAGTGGCTCATCCAGCACATAGACACACATAAATTTTTAATCAACGATGTCAATGGTGGGTTTGTCAGAGTTTTCCTCCCGGTAGAAGTTCAAAAATATTACAAAGTCAGAGGCCCTGAGGAGAGGCTAAACATAGAATTCGTGGTGAAGTTCTACAAACGCAACAACACCAGCCGGGTGATGGCCTCATGGTGGAGGGAGGAAAAGAAGTTTACCAACTGGAGCACTGG